>OY992884.1:51421088-51616088 GCA_963921405.1 Cepaea hortensis
GTATGGCATTGCAGGTTGGGCAACAGCAGCTAAGTCAAACTTTAACAAAATAATTAGAGTCCAAAATCAAGGAATGCGAATCATAGCGAATCAATGCGAAGCGATAGCAGAGCCCAGCAACAAATAGAAAAATTTAGAAGATTGACAGACCACCCTATGTATAATAGGTTTCATGGTTGTGGAAAGTGAAGGCTGAAGCGTAGCAACTTTGTAGAAACTGCAAATCGATAGATTAGGGCAAATCCTATACTTAACATATCAACAGTCAAACCCATTTACAATGCACACAAGTTCCTAGCTTGGAGAAAGCAGCAACTGCCTGAGATGATAGAAAACATTCCTGGATTGAGAAAAAGAAAACTCAGAATGAAACCGAAAGAAGAAAAATAACCCTAAACTACATAAAAGAACATTACCCAAGCAGCAATTGGGCATATACAGATGGATCAGCCAAATATTCAATAGAAAATGGAGGAGGAGGAATTCTCCTAAATTAAAAAAATGAATGAAAACACAGTCATTGGCAACTTGAAAATGTTCAAGTAACTTCAAAGCGGAGGTAGAGGCTTTGAAAACTGCAGCAGAAATGCTCTTGATGGAGGAAAATAAAGAGAAGCAAATAGCTATCTTCACAGATGCAAAGTCAGCTGTCTCAATACTGAAGAGCAGAAACAGCACAGAACTAGCTGACCTAAGAGCAGCACTCCATGGTCTATGCCCGAAATCCAACAAAGTTGTAATACAGTGGATCCCATCACATTGCAGTATACCTGGAAATGAAGAGGCTGACAGACTAGCAAAAGAGGGCGGGCGACTACCACAGCCTGACTTAGCCATAACCTATAATCAGGCAAAGAGGTTTATAAAAAGCACTTATAGAACCAAATAGGAATCAGAGCATCCAGGCCACCAGAAGGATGATGCATATTACAAACTCGACCGAAGAGAACAAGTAGCAATCGTCAGTCTCCGCACAGGACATAACAGGCTGAAATACCACTTGTTCAATAAACTAAAGTTAGGAGATACTGATGAATGCAATTGTGGAACTGGTAAAATGACAGCTAAACATTTGCTGCAAGAGTGCCCAAAATATGCAGAACAGAGAAAGATATTTTGGCCCACACCTGCTTCATTTCAGGACAAGCTCTGTGGAGATATCAACAAGCTCAAGTTGACTGCATCTTACTTTAACTACATTCAGGTTGACATCTAAAGGTGCATGAAGAAGTATTTAGACTGCCACACTTCATACCACAGGTATGTTGGTTACAAAAGCGTCCCAGAGGCATGAAATGGATTATTGCTTGGATACTCTCGTGTGTTACCGGGACCCATAAGGGAAGCAAAGAATAGTAACACTGTTGCCTACCACGCATGTCGTAAGAGGCGACTAAGGAGGCTTGATGGTTCCGTCGCCCTGCTACTGAGTGAGTGCGTGGCGCGACACGGTGAGCTGTGAGTTTCGTGTGAAGTGCTTTTGAATCTGCCCAAGTTTTTTTTTTTTTTGGGGGGGGGACGTGTCTGCATGTTCAGAGCGATGGAAGGTGGCTATGTCCCAGAGTTGACCGGTTTTTGCCTTATGCAGAAATGCGTGGCTGCTGGGCTTCTGGTTGACTGCCACTGCCGTCAGTGATGAACTGTATTTCCGTGGACTGTGGGTGAACATCTTGGAAACATCCAGATAGGAAAATGATTGCCGATTCCATCAGAGATGAATTGGGTGTTTCTTGGGGGACTGGTGTGTTGACATTCTGGCGGCGGCATTATGCACAGTGTATAAGTGCGGGCTGTTGTTTGTCGAGACTCCTGTCTTTTCCACTTTTCACATTGGGCAGTGGGGAGCATTTTGTGTGATACTCACTGGTACAGGAACGGAGCATAATGGGTACGACCCGTTGCTGTGAAGTTGGAACTGCGACTAACTAACTAACTAATTGCTTGGATAGCAAATCCATTACGTGGAAAGTCCGAATTGAAAGCTCACTGTGTGGATGTCATCTGCAGACTGCATTCTTCTGGTTTCCGGAGGAACAGTCTATGGTGAACGGAAGGCCCAATATACGGAAGTGAGGCTAAGCAGCCATGTGCAGGACGTGACGATTCCTTGCGTGAGCCCAGTACCAGAGCGCTGTGTGTCAACTCTGCAATTATAGAAGCCTCCTTGGATGGCGGGGAATGCCCATGGTCTGCCCCTGCCTGCCCTTGAGGGCTGACCAAGATGTCTTTGGCTGTTCTAAATGGGCCAGCTGGAATGGGGGATAACACAACACCAATGAGAGTAAAACGTCCTAAGAAAACCCCGGGAAGGTTAACTTGGTCAACAAATGCCCGCAGAAGTCGGATGTGTCGGCCTAACGGCGCAAGAACGTAGCTCTGCTGTATACAGGCACAACGCAATCACGTCCGGAAGAAAAAAAACTCCGAATGAACGCAGAAGAAGAAGATATACCAATACCCATTCTATAACAATAATAATATAACACAACTAGTACCTAAAAGGTTAGGGCTTAATATTAAAAAGATAGGACTCGCAAAGGAAGCGGTGAGTTTCTTTTGTTTGTATTGTCAGATATCTGTTTGATTAATACGTTGTTATGGTTGATATTTACTCGTGGTTAAGATTATTAAATTTCTAATTGAGAGTAAGGGTGAGGATAGTGTATTCGTGTTGTTTATAAGTTTTCAAATTACCGGTATACCATCTAGTGCTCTACTATCTTGTCTTTCGACAAGCAACCTACTAATACTGAAATTTTATTGAGCCAACACGCTCAGTTTAATCACTGTAAGATGTTAGTGATGCGAGGGTCCGATGTAGGTCTCCTGGCATAGGAAGTGGTTTGCCAGGCACTTAGCTGCTGCTCGCCTCGTCCAAAGATCGTCTGTACTAGCCGCGCCTTCGCTTCTCGTGGTGCTGGTCCATTACGATTTGTCTTGAGGATGTCACTGTGACTAGTGCCTGGTATATAACTAATGTTATTGTCTTTTCTTCTGATTTATTGGTTAGTCCAAAAGTTTGTTGAACAGTGTTCTCCCAGAACTTCTACTGGCAACTCTGGGCTGGTATTAAAAAACAATCACAGGTTTCGTTGCTGCTCTCTGGCGGATAAGTTTAGTCCTATGAATTTGTAGACTATTATTATTAGGTTATTTGTTGGTTGGTTGCTTCTCGTGATGAGTGTGGCAATGATGGCGTTGCTGGTGACACAACAATCCACTCTGGTGCTTTCACTGAAACCACAAGTAGCCTGACCATGGAAGTCATGGCAGTAAGTAAAGCAATAACATGGCTCGAGACACAGACATTCACTAGGGCTTGTTTCCTTAACGACTCAATGAACATGATCAAGAGGATAGAGGAGGGGTCGATCCGAAGAGAATGGTTGCTGCCTCTGGAGCGGTCTCGGCTGGCAAAGTTTAGTTTCATCTTCGTGCCAGGGCATGCGGGAGTACAAGGAAATGAGCGGGCTGACAAGCTCGCAGGTGGGGCTACTGTGGAGGGCGGACGCGCCATGTACCAGGCCGACATTCTGAATGCTCTGCGAGAAGTAAGACTTTTGCGAGAACCAAGTGATGACTGTGAATCTACAACAATGGCAAGACTGCGAGAGCAGCAAATTAAAAGAGGGGTGGCCAAACAAGAACACTACGCAGGAAGTCAAAGAAGATTGATAAACCAACACAGAACTGGCGTCGTTAGCCGCTACACGTTGCGGGATTTGCTGAGGAGGGGATCCGAGCACTTATGGACTGAATGGTTCGATGTGCAATGAGGATGATCTGTCGACTAACTAACTAACTAACTAACTAACTAACTAACTAACTAACTAACTAACTAACAACAATCCAGTTTTATGAGTCTGCCGACCTCTATGCCGCAACCGGCCTTTGATATTAAACAGTTGAGGTGCAATGTAACCACTGTTGATAATCAATATTGGCTTTAGATATCAAAATGTCGACCGGCTGAGTTGGCTGTTTCACGAGGTACTCGCCGGAAGACTTTAGCCTATTTAGCACTTCGACTAACCTGGCAATTTTTCTCGGTTGTCTCTGTTTAACCAAACTAAATAAAAACCCTTAAACTATACTTGTATTACGTTACTTGTAAACGGTTTGTGGTAACCTGCAAACAGCTATAATGTTATTATACAATCCGGTTCCTTTTAGCAAGATCAGTTTGGGCAGGCCATGGATTTCGCCACAGAATGCCCCCCGTTGAAAAGAAAAGTACGAGAATCGGACTTTTACCATTATGACCAATCCATCTAATTTGCTAATTATGTTAATGCTAACCCTTGCAGTTGGGGTTATTCTGTAGAATAGTGCCTACTTAACACAACTGTGCTTCATTCCCCAGGGCATCTCCTAAGAGATCTTCTCGACTGGTGTCTTTTCCCTGGAGACCTCCGGGAACTGAGTCTTTGTCGAAGATGATCCCAATTTGTAGTTGATAGAGGTCCGTCAATCATTATTGCTTGCCCTCGACATAGTCTCTCATGAGACTCTGATGTCTGTGAATTCCAGCTTTGCTTTCTCTCTATTCTCTTGGACGTCTCCAAAGATGATGTGAGTTCAGCTTCACTGTTTTCCTTTTGTATGGTGGAGTTGCTATTCCTTCCGGAATGTCCTTCCCCCATTCTGTAACTCGTCACCATTATACTCAGCGGATGTACTGGTGGGTATGAACTTTTTTCAGAATATTTTCTTAGTAAATTTACATGGAACACGGGGTGTTTCCCACGAACAGAAATCATGTAGTTGTTGCAGGAGACTTTCTCTACAATCTGAAAAGGTCCCTGCCATCTAATTTCTAACTTATTACTCCCTTGGGGTAATAAAACTAACATATTATCTCCTACCTCTAGAGATTTTTTTTATAGTGTTCTTCTTGTAGAAAGCAGCATGGTTCTTCCTGGTGCGACGAAGGCTGGAATTTCTGTTTCAGCTTACTTACGTACTGTGAAGCAGCGACGATATTCTCATCCACACCTTCATCTGTCCAGGTTCTCATTAAGGCCTCAAGAGGTCCTTTAATAGGTCGTCCAAATGACAAGGTAGCTGGCGTGAGTCCTGTAGCGACATGTGGTACTTCTCTATAGGCAAATAGTGCTGCCTGTAAGTACTCCTCCCACCTATCCGGCTCCTCCTGGACTAACTTGTGTAGGATCGATTTGAGAGTCCCTATACACTTGTCCACAAATCCCTTAGTCTGAACTAGACTAAAACTTGTACTGATTTGACGCAACTTGAAGAGGTAGATAACTTCTCCCTTTAATGTTTCATTAAATGTTGAACCAGTATCATTAACAATCTTATTAAGGAATCCTTATCTGGTGAACATCACTATGAGTGCATCCGCTACCATGGTTGCGTCTATGGCGGGTAAAACAATGGCTTTTGCCACATCGTACATGTATCCACTTAAGTTAAAATGTAAACATTATTCTTCTTCGAGCGAGGCAATGGTTCGACAATGTCGACTGCTATCCGCTCAAATGGTGTGCTCAACACTGGCATCTCAGCCATAGTGACAAGAGCAGCCCAGTGTGTAGGCGTGACTCGTTGGCACTCTGGACATGATTTGACGTGTCGTTGGATATCTGCTGCCATCCCTGGCCAGAAATAGGGACAAGTAATGACTTGAGGTGTGACACCAAGTCCCATATGTCCACTGAATGATATGTTGTGTACCATATGTAGTATCTGGTTACGGAACTTTTTAGACACAACAAGCTGCCCGTGGGGGTTCTCCTTGGTTCCCGCCCGACGGTATAAAAGCTTGTCCTTCATGTAAAAATCTCCTCCTAGAGGTGGATTTCTTGATTTTGGCAATTTACTGAAACAATATTGTAATGTGGGATCCTCTGATTGTGCAGTCCTAATTTTCCGAGGTAGTGTGTTGATAGGACGATCAGGATCCCTTGAATCTGTTGCCTGTCTCCGGGACTGCATTTCTGCCACATATATCGGTGATTTTGGTTCTCCCAAGTAGACGTACCGGAATCCTAGCATGAATGGGTATACTGGGTCCTCCATCACAGCAGCAGAGATTATCCCAGTGACATATTTTGATGTCACTTTAAACTTGGCAATCGGTAACTCCATTGATCCAGAGCGCATGGTAGCTCCTTTTACTTCAATGATTTCGGCGGTCAGCTGTCCTGGTTTTACACGCCGAGCAGTAATGATCGCGTCATACTGAAGTTCCGTATCGTATACGTATTGAAATTGATTTCCGTTGACCGTAATTGTCTCCACTACTTGAGGCCTATTATTATTATCCGAGGTCCTCCATTGGCGGTTACTATCCCTTGTTGTCAAACAAGCCTTGTATTGTGCTGGGGGTTTGTTTCTGCAGGAACTAGTGTGATGGTCATTAGTCCGGCATACCTTACAGTAATGATTTCCTCATTTTGTAGCTGGCGGTTGTTGATTTTGAGACTGTTTTTTTTTTAAAATTATAATTACCTTGATTGTGGTGAGGACCAGCAGTGTGGACTTTGCTGTCCGTACCTGTAGAGTTGTGATTATTATAACTCATGGATTGTTGTGTCCTATCTAGTTGAGAAACACTGCAATGTTTTGTGGAACTCACTTCCCCATGAGCTGTCAAATAACGTTCGGTAAGGGAGATAATCTCCTTTAGCCAAGCACCACCGTTTTCTGCCACAAACGTCTGCAAATATATTGGTAGTCTCATTTAACTGCTCCGCCAGTATCATTTCCTCCAGCCGTTCATACATAGGTCGACTCAAATTCGCTCAGTCTACTTAGTAAAGTAAGTGTGTAAGCGAGAGGCGAACTGCGAGAACGATTCTCAGTGCGAACGCTTGGCACCTGACGTCATCTCATACCTTTTGAGAAGAGCGTGATTCAATGTATCAAAGTTCCTTTCAAGACCCGGCGGTAGTTTTGATAAAACATCATACGCTGGCCCTGTTAACCCTTGGACCAACTTGATATTCCATTTCTCCCGAGTGAGGTTGTAAGCTTCGCACGTTAATACACATGTGTCAATATACGAAACCATCTGCTCCACCTTGTCATCGAAGGGGAGCAGTAGAAAGTTCATAGAACCATTAGAAACATTTGGTCCTGGAGGAGTATCAATACTGTAGACTGGTGAGCTGATACTGCTAAATCTGGAAATGTCTGGGTGTTGTAGTTCCAGTTTCCTTAATTCAAGCTCGTGCTGTCTGATCTGTTCCGCCAGTTTCAATTCTTTGTCCTTCTCCAGTTCAGCCATGCATATTCTTTCCACCCTCTGCCATTGTCGACATTCTTGTTCTGCCTCCGTGATGTACTTTCTCACCTCATCATCCTCATATCCCATCAAAGTCCCTTTCTCAGTCAACTCTTGTGTAGTAGGTTGCTTGTAGAAAGATATGATAATAGAGCACTAGATGGTATACCGGTAATTTGAAGACTTATAAACAACACGCATACACTATCAACACCCTTACTCTCAATTAGAAATTTGATAATCTTAACCACGAGTAAATATCGACCACAACAACGTATTAATCAAACAGATATCTGACAACACAAACAAAATAAAAACTCACCGCTTCCTTTGCCAGTCATATCTTTTTAATATTCAGCCCTAACCTTTTAGGTACTATTTGTGGTATATTATTATTGTTATAGTATTGGTATTAGCATATTATTCTGTTATATTTTATTTAAATCCTGGTTTTATTATATTGTATTACTAGGTTTAGTTCCTACTATGTTATAATATAACAATTGTCACTTAATATTGTACTGGTTATTTAATATTAAAGTCCTTGTCTATCAAGCCTGTGTCCTTAGTACTCTTCTTTATGGCAGTAAAACCTGGACAACTTACTCACACCAAGAGAAACGTTTAAACAGCTTTCATATGCGGTGTCTGCGAAGAATTATTGGTATTAAGTGGCAAAACAAAATCACAAATACTGAAGTATTGGAAAGATCAGGTTGTGTGACGGTTTATTCCATGCTCAGTCTTCGTAGACTTAGATGCATAGGATATCTTAGGAGGATGGTTGATGGCAGAATACAAAAGGACATCTTTTTTTGGTGAATTACAGATGGGTAAGAGATCTCAGGGTCGGCCTCTACTACGATACAAAGATGTGTGTAAGCGGGACATGATTGATACAGGCATTGATAATGCACATTTGGAGCAAGTTGCCGCTGAACTTGTTGCATGGAGGGCAAACATCAGAAATTGAATAAAGACAAAGGTGAAAATTATTGCAGATAAGTCACACGCCGAGCGTGTGAGACGTAAGATGGTGCATGATGGTGGAAATGACCACGTGTTCACATGCACCCACTGTGAACGAACATGTACAGCGCGAATTGGCCTTATCAGTCACATTCGCTACCGCCATAGGTAACAGTTATTATGCCTTTTTAAAGCACAAACTATCGTCTGTTAAGACGGCAAGGTGCCAATGAAATGAAATGTAATATTGCACACAGTTGATTACTTAATCTATATGTATAAAAGATAATGTATGTATGTATGTATGTATGTATGCATGCATGCATGCATGCATGCATGCATGCATGTATGTATGTTTGTATGTATGTATGTATGTATGTATGTATGTATGTATGTATGTATGTATGCATGCATGCTATGCATGCATGCTATGCATGCATGCTATGCATGCCTGCCTGCCTGCCTGCCTGCCTGCCTGCCTGCCTGTCTGTCTGTCTGTCTGTCTGTCTGAAGACCCGGCAGTACTGCAAAGGAAATGCAACTAACTTTCTCTAACAAAACAATTACATTTTTTTAAACGAACGAAAATCTTTATTTTCAAAGTGTTAAGAAGTGGGCACCGAGGCCCGTCCTACATTCTGCCCTTCTTCTCAATTTCCTCTCATACATTCTTTCATTCAACATCTCTTATGAAGCAATTCTTTGACAACAAAAGAACAATAAGCATTAAAACGCATGAAAAGTAACTCGTTGAGGCAATTTTAACATGAGCATCATAAATATCCAACGTGGGTGTAAGGCGCCATACATATGAGAACGTTTAAAAAAAAAAAAAAAAAGTAAATGTGCCGTTGAAGAAAAATAAAAAGATGAGTTAGAAAATTTTCACTATTTAAACAGATGCATTATTTTTATGAAGACTTTGAAAATGCCTTAAAGATATTATCATTATATATTATAACGCATATGCCTGTAGATAACTGTAGAGAAAATGACCACCTATTTGAGAAATATGCAAAAATTATTTTAATTACATATATAGCAATGCAATTAAAAGTTATGTCCCTTGATATAACTTTTCTTAAGTTAAGTCCCTCGCTATATATAAATTGTAATACAATAAAAATTAAACTTTATTACGTAAATAACTCTTTGTAAACTAACAAATTATGCCAGTTGGCAGCACGGGAATGCGATGAACACGTGTAGAATATTTCACCTCAGTTGGATGGAGGGTTTGCGAAAGCATAAATAACATACATGCAGACAGACATACATTACACACACACACACACACACACACACACACACACACTAGCTGACCCGGTCCGGCTTCGCCAAGTCCCTGGCTGGGATCTATCTATCTATCCATCCATCCATCCATCAGATAGATAGATAGATAGATAAATAGATAGATAGATAGATAGATAGATAGATAGATAGATAGATAGATAGATAGATAGATATCCCCGGGAAGGTTAACCCTGTCAACAAATGCCCGCAGAAGTCGGATGTGTCGGCCTAACGGCGCAAGAACGCAGCTCTGCTGTAAACAGGCTCAACGCAGTCACGTCCGAAAAAAAAGAAAATCTGGATGAACGCAGAAGAAGAAGAAGAAGATGAAGAAGAAGATATCTATCTATCTATCTATCTATCTATCTATCTATCTATCTATCTATCTATCTATCTATCTATCTATTTATCTATCTATCTATCTATCTATCTATCTATCTATCTATGTCTTTCTGTCTGTCTGTCTTGTCGTATTATATATGTGTCGTCCCTGGGGTGAGGGGAATCAACACCAACATTCTCTTTAACCTCATACCATTACCTTGAGGATCTTCTTGATTTCTGTCCACAATACCCCGTCAGTCTCTGGATCTCTCTCTCTCTCTCTCTCTCTCTCTCTCTCTCTCTCTCCTCTCTCTCTCTCTCTCTCTCTCTCTCTCTCTCTCTCTCTCTCTCTCTCTTACTACTGAACCAAGCCCCCTCTCATTCTTTTCCAAAACACACTACACAGCACTGGCTCTAAAAAAACAAAACAAATTAGTTTAATAGAGAAAAGTGTCATGTATGTGCAAAGTGTATGTGTAGAATGTCTGTCGTATAATCTAGTGTGTATGTAGAGTCAGACCGAATAGCTCAGGAGTAAAGTCTGTTTCATCACTGTACTGGCCACACAACAGCACCATATATAGGACAGAAGATCTCACCCAAATGATGTGTCTCTCAGGCCAAGTGTCGACTTCCTCGGATAGCTCTTGGACAATCCGGATGCTTGGTCATCAATAGTGGAAATAGTCCAATATTGATCATCAATCTAACACACACCGTGTAACTACTCTGTTCATAAATGTTCTGTGATCAGAGAATCCTAGAAACTAATGTTACTGTCACTTTAAAACTAAATGGTAGTATTTATCTGTTCATAGGAATTCCCCAATTGTAACACACACTGTTACTTGGTAATGATGGGAATTCACCAATTGTAACACAAAATGTTAATCTTCCAGTTATATATATCTTCTATGATTCCTGGTACAGGTGTTATTGTCAATGTCTTGATTTACTTTGATGTAAACTATCACTCAGGAAACACACTTATATAATCGTTTCCTGCTCAGCAAAGGCCAGGTTCCTGCAGACCCTCTGGGTTATGGGCCCAGTGCAAAAGCATCTTAGTAAACTCTGCCTTCAATGCTCGAGCAATTACTTTCTTCTAGTTGGTGTGTGACGGGATAAGTCTAGATCACTATGCAAACACCACCACTATTACGTTAGCTGAATTCCTATTTACATTCTGGATTCAGGACAGCAGCTAAATTACTAATAATGACGTCATAATGACCATGCAGACATTTTCTGCACTAAAACTACACACTGCACTATTGGGGACAGCATGAATTTTCATGTCATCTATTCAAATGATGTCACAAGGGAAATCCCCTGTCTTCAATCCTTATCATTAATACCAAGTATATGTCCGTCACTCCCTAGCAACGGGAATACGGAGATATGCTATTAGTACATACATACATTGTCTTATATATATATATATATATATATATATATATATATATATATATATATATATATATATATATATATATATATAAGAGAATGTTTGTATGTGTCTTTTTGTGTCTTTGTTTGTGTTTCCTTTATGCGTTCCTGAACGATCCATCCGATTGAGATGAAATTTTCTACAGATGTTCTTCTCACTCCCGCCGAGCCAACTGGCATAGTTTGTTAGTTCTTAAAAAGTTATTTACATATTAAATCAATATTAAAAGGAAAGACGTCTAATTACGGGGACGTAACAACAAAAGTTATATCAAGGGACATTACTTTTAGTAACATTGCTATATTATGTAATTTAAATAATTTCAAAAAAAATGTTTCTTAATGTTTTATAAATTGTTTAAAGAAGTTATCTACAGTCATATGCGTTATAATATAATGATAAATCTTTAAGGCATTTTCAAAGTTTTCACAAAAATAAAGGATCTATTTAAGGTACGTGAAAATTTTCGAACCCATTTTGCTCGCAACGGGAACGGGAAAGGGCCGAACATATACTCTGTGCAAAACAGTCGTATCTGGTATAAAGAAAGTGATAAAAACTTTAAAGTATCTTCAAAGTTTTCACAAAAATAAAGGATCTATTTAAGGTACGTGAAAATTTTCGAAGCCCTTTTGCTCGCAACGGGAACGGGAAAGGGCCGAACATATACTCTGTGCAAAACAGTCGTATCTGGTATAAACAAAGTGATAAAAACTTTAAGGCATCTTCAAAGTTTTCGTAAAAATAATGGATCTATTTTAGATACGTGAAAATTTTCTTACTCTGTACAATATCATCGAAGCTACAATTTTAAGTGTGAAAGATGTACTGTTGCCTCGCATCCCAATGATTCCAACAGATATGCCATTCGAATTCAAACGTCTGCAGTTTCCGGATAGATAGATAGACAGACAGACAGACAAATAGATAGATAGATAGATAGATAGATAGATATATAGATAGATAGATAGATAGATAGATAGATAGATAGATAGATAGATAGATATCTCCGGGAAGGTTAACCCTGTCAACAAATGCCCGCAGAAGTCGGATGTGTCGGCCTAACGGCGCAAGAACGCAACTCTGCTGTAAACAGGCTCAACGCAGTCACGTCCGAAAAAAAAAAGAAAATCTGGATGAACGCAGAAGAAGAAGAAGAAGAAGAAGAAGAAGAAGATATCTATCTATCTATCTATCTATCTATCTATCTATCTATCTATCTATCTATCTATCTATCTATCTATCTATCTATGTCTTTCTGTCTGTCTGTCTTGTCGTATTATATATGTGTCGTCCCTGGGGTGAGGGGAATCAACACCAACATTCTTTTAACCTCATACCATTACCTTGAGGATCTTCTTGATTTCTGTCCACAATACCCCGTCAGTCTCTGGATCTCTCTCTCTCTCTCTCTCTCTCTCTCTCTCTCTCTCTCTCTCTCTCTCTCTCTCTCTCTCTCTTACTACTGAACCAAGCCCCCTCTCATTCTTTTCCAAAACACACTACACACCACTGGCTCTAAAAAAAAAAACAAATTAGTTTAATAGAGAAAAGTGTCATGTATGTGCAAAGTGTATGTGTAGAATGTCTGTCGTATAATCTAGTGTGTATGTAGAGTCAGACCGAATAGCTCAGTAGCAAAGTCTGTTTCATCACTGTACTGGCCACACAACAGCACCATATATAGGACAGAAGACCTCACCCAAATGATGTGTCTCTCAGGCCAAGTGTCGACTTCCTCGGATAGCTCTTGGACAATCCGGATGCTTGGTCATCAATAGTGGAAACAGTCCAATATTGATCATCAGTCTAACACACACCGTGTAACTACTCTGTTCATAAATGTTCTGTGATCAGAGAATCCTAGAAACTAATGTTACTGTCACTTTAAAACTAAATGGTAGTATTTATCTGTTCATAGGAATTCCCCAATTGTAACACACACTGTTACTTGGTAATGATGGGAATTCACCAATTGTAACACAAAATGTTAATCTTCCAGTTATATATATCTTCTATGATTCCTGGTACAGGTGTTATTGTCAATGTCTTGATTTACTTTGATGTAAACTATCACTCAGGAAACACACTTATATAATCGTTTCCTGCTCAGCAAAGGCCAGGTTCCTGCAGACCCTCTGGGTTATGGGCCCAGTGCAAAAGCATCTTAGTAAACTCTGCCTTCAATGCTCGAGCAATTACTTTCTTCTAGTTGGTGTGTGACGGGATAAGTCTAGATCACTATGCAAACACCACCACTATTACGTTAGCTGAATTCCTATTTACATTCTGGATTCAGGACAGCAGCTAAATTACTAATAATGACGTCATAATGACCATGCAGACATTTTCTGCACTAAAACTACACACTGCACTATTGGGGACAGCATGAATTTTCATGTCATCTATTCAAATGATGTCACAAGGGAAATCCCCTGTCTTCAATCCTTATCATTAATACCAAGTATATGTCCGTCACTCCCTAGCAACGGGAATACGGAGATATGCTATTAGTACATACATACATTGTCTTATATATATATATATATATATATATATATATATATATATAAGAGAATGTTTGTATGTGTCTTTTTGTGTCTTTGTTTGTGTTTCCTTTATGCGTTCCTGAACGGTCCATCCGATTGAGATGAAATTTTCTACAGATGTTCTTCTCACTCCCGCCGAGCCAACTGGCATAGTTTGTTAGTTCTTAAAAAGTTATTTACGTATTAAATCAATATTAAAAGGAAAGACGTCTAATTACGGGGACGTAACAACAAAAGTTATATCAAGGGACATTACTTTTAGTAACATTGCTATATTATGTAATTTAAATAATTTCAAAAAAATGTTTCTTAATGTTTTATAAATTGTTTAAAGAAGTTATCTACAGTCATATGCGTTATAATATAATGATACAGTCTTTAAGGCATTTTCAAAGTTTTCACAAAAATAAAGGATCTATTTAAGGTACGTGAAAATTTTCGAACCCATTTTGCTCGCAACGGGAACGGGAAAGGGCCGAACATATACTCTGTGCAAAACAGTCGTATCTGGTATAAAGAAAGTGATAAAAACTTTAAGGTATCTTCAAAGTTTTCACAAAAATAAAGGATCTATTTAAGGTACGTGAAAATTTTCGAAGCCCTTTTGCTCGCAACGGGAACGGGAAAGGGCCGAACATATACTCTGTGCAAAACAGTCGTATCTGGTATAAACAATGTGATAAAAACTTTAAGGCATCTTCAAAGTTTTCGTAAAAATAATGGATCTATTTTAGATACGTGAAAATTTTCTTACTCTGTACAATATCATCGAAGCTACAATTTTAAGTGTGAAAGATGTACTGTTGCCTCGCATCCCAATGATTCCAACAGATATGCCATTCGAATTCAAACGTCTGCAGTTTCCGGATAGATAGATAGACAGACAGACAGACAGACAAATAGATAGATAGATAGATAGATAGATAGATAGATAGATAGATAGATAGATAGGTAGATAGATAGATAGATAGATATAGCAGACAGACAGACAGACAGACATTCACATTAAACAACGACATCTATTGGATCCATCGACTCCGACACTCTATCATTCCACTGCCTCTATCACCTGTGGGATGCGCTCCCTGGCAGTCGGCAGCTTCAACCGATCCATAGAGCACACTTACCAAGCTTCGAGTTTCTCAGTTCTATATTTTAGTTCGTAATGTTTAATATTTTCTATTATATCACCTGTTGTTGTTGTTTGTCCATCAAGAATGATGATGACCATTCATTTCATCCAGTGGGGTTGAAGGTATGGAGCCGTGGGTTCTAAGATGGCTAAGGCCTATTTTGGCTCGAAATGTTCTTTGACAATGTGGGCAAGGAATCATCAGGAATGCTTGACGTTTCTGGAGGAGGATTTCCTGCAGTAGTTTTTCTGTCCTGCCTTTTCTTCACAGCTCTTGCAGTCCTGGTTGCCTCACATATGACTGCACCCTTGCGTAATGATGCACGCCACGAATTTCGGTCTCTGGTTGCAGCCTCCCAGGTTTCATGATGAATTCCAAAAGCCTTCAGTGAAATTTTCAGAGTGTCTTTAAAGCGTTTCCTCTGGCCACCTTGGGAGCGTTTACCACAACGCAGTTCGCTGTAAAAAATTCGTTTAGGGAGCCTGTGATCTGGCATGCGAGTCAAGTGACCAGCCCAGCGAATCTGATTCTTCATCAGTAGAGTGTGGATACTGGGCATGGATGCTCTTTCTAGGACTTCAGTGTCTGGAATCTTGTCTTGCCATTTAATCTTCAGTAGCTTCCTTAGGCAGACTGTGTGGAAGTGGTTTAATTTCCTAGCGTGTCGCTGATAAACAGTCCAGGTTTCACAAGCATATAGCAGTGTGGATAATACAACTGCTTTGTAGACTTTTAGCTTTGTTTGCAGGCTTATTCCAGTTCTGTCCCATAATTCTTGTACAGTCTGCCAAAGGCCGCACTGGCCTTGGAGATTCTTGCATTCACTTCGTCATCAATTGTGGCAGCTTGTGACACAGTGCTGCCAAGATAGGTGAACTTGTCCACAACACTTAGTCTATGATCATTCACTTTGATATTCGGCACAGTGTGATTATTCCCTGGAGCTGGCTGGTACATAACTACAGTCTTCTCCAAGTTGATATTGAGCCCAAAGTTGGCACAGGCATGTGAGAAAGCTGAAACATTATGTTGCATGTCCGCCTCTGAGTTGGCGTATAGAGCGCAATCATCAGCAAACAGGAGCTCTCTGACGGTGTCGCTGTTAATTTTGGTTTTAGCTTTCAGCCTTCTGAGATTGAATAACTTTCCATCCATACGGTAGTTGATGTCTATTCCAATGTCGTCGTTCTCGAAGGCATTCATCAGCATGGCTGAAAACATGAGGCTGAACAGTGTTGGTGCCAGGACACATCCTTGCTTCACTCCATTGGTGACAGGAAAGGGTTCAGACAGTTCGCCATTTTCCTGTACTCTTGCCTGCATGCCATCATGAAATAGCTGCACTATTTGGACAAACTTTCGTGGACAGCCATATTTTGCCATAATCTTCCACAGTCCTTCTCTGCTGACGGTGTCAAAAGCCTTGGTAAGGTCAATGAAAGTGGAGAACATTTCGCAGTTCTGTTCCTGACATTTCTCTTGCAGCTGCCTTGCAGCGAAAATCATGTCAACAGTTCCACGTTCTTTTCTGAAGCCACACTGACTCTCAGGAAGAAGACCTTGATCGAGATGGGCTGTGAGGCGATTGAGAAGAATTCTGGCGAGTATCTTCCCTGCAATTGAAAGCAAGGAGATGCCTCGGTGGTTGTCACAGGATTGGCGGTTTCCTTTACGTTTGTAAAGGTGGGCTATTGTCGCGTCCTTGAAATCTTGTGGCATGGTCTCGTTCACCCATATGTTTGTAAAGACTTGGTGAAGCTGCTCTGTTAGGACCGGCCCACCTGCCTTGTATATCTCTGCTGGGATGGAGTCCGGACCAGGTGCCTTGCCGCTGGAGAGTTGCTGGATGGCTTTGTTTACTTCCACTATGGTTAGCAGGTCATCAAGTGTTGTTTTGACCAGGTTAGCATTCCTGGGAGACTCTCACTTTTGTGGTACCGTCCACATCCCAGCTGGTCAAGTTGGAACAGTCAAAGACTTTGATCATCCCTCAAGGGAAGGCAGGGACAGTCCATAGCATTTTCCGCCATCCAGGGTGTACTTCCATAATTGCAGGGCCAACACATAGCGCCTGGTGCTGGGCTCACCGAGGGAATCGCCACGTCCTGCTCATGGCTGCTTTAATTCCTCACTTCAATATATTGGGCATTTTGTTCGCCCCGGGCCATTCCCGCACAAACCAGACCGGTCTGCACAGTATCCACTCAGCGAGTTTTCGTTTCAGACATGTGCTTGTTGTGCCCATCAGAGCTGTTCCAGGCACGACGGACATTCGGAAAAACTACCTAGTTAAGAGCTGTTCCGAATAAGAGCGGCATTCGGAAACTAGGTAATTGTTCCTAACACGAGGGACATTCGGAAGACAAGTTAGAGCTTTTCCGGCCACGAAAGACATTTCACTCGGACATAATTGCATAGTGCCAATTTCTATTTTGCCACCCATAGGCTGGCACTTCCGACGTCGGCAGGCATTTTTAATGAGGTTAGCCTTCCTCGGGTTTCGAGGCAAGTTAGACTCGTATTTCGACTTCCACTCAGCAAGCTTTTTCTTTGGGCTGCCACGTAATGAATTCGCTAGCCTAACATTCCATTTCGTGTTTCACCTTTGATACTCACTCCATGAGTACAGTTAGACTTTTATCGGGACGTGCGACTGAGTTGTTTTTCCACATTTAGTACTCGCTCACGAGGTAGGCTACATGTGCTGCCAGCTCAGCACCTTACCTCCGTGCGTCTGTGGGCGAGAAACGGCCAGGCCCTCTCATCCGGGGATACATCATATCCCCCAGCTAATAGCCTTTGAACGAGAAACTGCACCAAGCATGTAGCATGCTCAGCACATTGCCTCAATTTTGATAGGATTGTGTCGGCCAGGCTCTCACATCCGAGGGTTTATGGCTTAGAGACATTCAGCCATACCCCTCGGCTGAGAGCCATAGAGGTTGTGTTCGGACAGATTATTGGCATCGTTCGCCTGATTTAGACTGCTATCCTCAGTCTACCTGCAGGGCAACAGACTCTCTTAGTCTGGTCCCTATCCCAAGAGCTGTCCAATATGTAGTTTATATCCATCGGCATAGCGCTTGGGGTCAGTGGGACACTCAAGCTCCCTCACCACGGCAAAGTGGAGACACATCGGGGGAGAATTACGGTTCAGTGTGCCATTTCCATTTTTCTCCGTGTGCGAGGTTGTCTCAACAGACACAGGTCATAAGCAGATTATGAAAACTGACTTCAAACATATGTTCTGTCAAATTAAATGATTAACAAATAGTACAAGTATACAAATAAATTATTATTCTTTGAACTTTTATTTTTTTTAACTTTAGTAGTTCAAATTGCACGTTTTGTGTGTTTTGAGTGTTACAAAGTGAAAGTATACTTGCCAGTCTGATCGATATGTGCATGCGCAGCCGCAATGGCACATGGCCATTAGTTACCCCATTCACAAAGGCACGTCTTCGCAGAAAATATTGTTTTCATCCATAAGTAAAGCAAGTTTCGCCATGAAACTTTCAAAATATATATAATCTTGAGTGCAGAATTCGAAAATCCATCTGCACTTGATGCATTTCTATGCACAGTGCCAGAATAGTGTTACAAAGTATACACGACAGTCTGATAAATATATGTGCAAGGAACAAAAACACTTCTTCGCAGAAAATTTTGTTTTTATCCACAAGTAAAGCAAGTTTCGCAATGAAATTTTCCAAATATATGTAATATTGTATGCAGAATTTGAAAATCCATCTGCACTTGATGCATTTCTATGCACAGTGCCAAAAAAAAAAATTTAATTACGGTAATATGTCAATTAAAATTGCCATATATCTTATTAGTTATATTATGCATTTGACCACCATCTTGTAATGCTTCCTTGTTGAATCTCCATGTATCTAGATGTTCTAATTTCCTGCACAACAAAGACTAGCAAAGTGGGCAGAATACTTTCAAGAACTACTTAACCCCGCACATAATAACATAGAAAACCTCACGTTTGTGCCTAAAAGCCATGGACAACAAGAACCAAATATCATCCCTGCAGAAGTCAGAGTAGTTATACAGAAAAGTTTAAAAACAAGTCACCGGGTCCAGATGGTATAACCACAGAAGCTATTCAGGCCTGTGGGAAAACAGGAGTTAAATGGCTAACAAGACTTTTTCATATAGTATGTGAAGAAAGAAAAGTCCCAGATGATTGGCAACAGGCAATAATAGTACCAATATGGAAAAAGAAAGGCAATATGAGAGAGTGCAAAACATACAGAGGTATATCACTCCTGGACCCTGTAGGGAAAATGTACGCAAAGCTATTGGGACAAAGAGTTAGACCCATAGTTGAACAACAGTTAAGCAAAGTACAATTTGGTTTTCAGAAAGGAAAAGTTGCACTGGTGCACTATTTACACTTAGACAAATGTGTGAAAAAAACCATTGAATATAGTGACCAGCAGAATACTGTGTTTGTAGATCAGGAAAAAGCTTTTGAAAGAGTATTCAGATACAAATTGTGGACCATTGTTGAAGACCGGGATACAAGGAAAATTGCTAGAAAACATCATAGCCATGTACCACTTGAGCCAATATCATATTGTGAGACAGGGATGTGTGCTCTCTCCTCTGCTATTTAATATTTACATGGACAGGATATCCAAAGAAGCAAGCCTTGACAGAACAGATTCAGAAAATGTAGAACTCTTTACTTCAGATGAAACAACTGATCTACAGGAAATAAATGAACTTCTATTTGCAGACGATCAGTGCCTGTTTTATTGCGACAAGGGCAGACTACAAAATCATATTAACAGTCTGAGTTCAACATGCAGCAGATGGTACAATATGAGCATACATACAGCCAAAACCGAAGTAATGCAAGTTAGCAGATCACCTGGTCCACTAAGTATACAGATAAATAGCACATCTCTGAAACAAGTTAAAGAATTCAAATACTGTACCTTGGAAGTATGATCACAGAAGATGACAGATTGGACAGAGAAATCAAAATCAGATGTCAAAAGGCTAGTGCACTTACATATCACCCATACCATATACCTATGCCCGCAAAACGACAGATAATAAACAGAATATTCACACCAACCCTGTGCTACCAATCTCAAACGCTGGACTTTATCCAAATCATACTTTCGCAAAATCAACACCTGTGAGATGAGATAATGCATGAGGAGATCTGAAAACTTAACAATCCGAGACCGAGTAAGAAATGCTGTTATTAGACAGACAGTGGGATCAACAAATTGTGCCACATTTATTGAAAGACAGAAGATCAAGTGGTTTGGCCATATCGTTAAAATGCAACACTATCAACTACCATCACTGGCCTTACATCAGAGATCATCTGTGACGAGACCAAGAGGAAGCCAAAGAAGATAATGGATTGACAACATCAAAGACATTGTACAATCACATGGAATAACGCTATCCAGTGCCGCCCATTGGGCGCTGGAGCATAAATTATTCCTCTCCCCGATGCTTGACGGCAGAAGTGGATGATGATGATAACTTTGGAGCCCAGATCAATTTATAAACCCACTTTGAAATTATGACCACTGGGCTGGCAGGCAAGAGTGCTAGCCACTACACTACTACTGCCAGCTCTGATCTCATTATATGCTGTAAATTGGGGAAGTGTACACATCACCTTATTCACTGAAATGTTCCTAAGTCAGTTGGTGTCAGTTCGTTCTTACAGCTGCTGTTTGCTGCTGATAACGCCATATTGTTTTCTTTAATATTTTTGCCACCAGTTTTTAAATACTCGGGAAGTTATATTTCCTCACGTTTTAACTCTCTGGTGAGGGTGGTTACGGACTCAATTCGGAAACTGCATACCATATCTGAAACACAGCTGTGGATGACTTGATATTAGGCTGCCTTGCATTGGTACAGATACAGTGATATGAGTGCATGTCATTCAGAAAGCAATGGCAACATACTAAACATAAACTTGCCAAACAATCACAATCAACAATCAACAATTATGGGGTTGACTTCGGCATCCTGGAATATACAGGAATATAAAGCTAACTTTAAAAAAAAACAACTCATCTTAATCAGTTCTATAAGTGAAAATATAGAACTATTTTTACTTGTATAGCTCTTTATAATATTGTCCTGAGAACGTAAACATTGTTTGTGCCCTTTCCCTCTTCAGATCCACATTGTTCATCTCTAATTTAATCTTGTTTCTTACATGAAAGCAAAGACATCTCACTAGTAAGATAAACCCATTACTTGATAGAATCCTTCTCCCTCAGTATGACATGGACTCCCAGTCACAGTGACCAAGCAAATTGTAAATGGATTCTTAATTTACACACGCTTTCATCTGACAATTCTCCACTTTTACCATGCTTGCAGTTTTCATCACCTGTGAAGATCCACGACAAAATATGTCACATTGGCATCAAAACGCTTCAAATGGTCAGAACAGGTGGTTTATCTTTGGTCAGCTGTAATACGTTGAAGAACCCATTGTGCGCATACCTTCTAATCTTCAAGGACACTAATTATTGTCATCACACTTTAACCTCGAATGCCGAACTTTAACCAGAACGCTGTAAGGGCAAATGTCTCGTTATGTGATCCTTCAGATGAATAATGGCATCTGTACACTCCAACATGTTTAGGATTTTGGCTGTAGCAGGATGACCCAAACATGGTCATTCATGCAACTTGGTCTCTTCACTCCCTGAAACCACAACTCTGAACTATTCCAGTGGCACTATCTCGGCTTGTGGCTACAACTGTGCACATGCATGTGGAAAAACATCGGAGTTGCAACATTTTTGGTATAAGAGAACACGTAAAATATTGCTTTTTGTGCAGTTCTTTTAATAATTTTTGAGAATTTAGAATGATGTTATATTCTAGACTTCCAGAACATGTCAGACTAATATTTATTACATTTAATCGTAGTAACACAAGTGTTTGTACTTTGCACTTTATGGATATTTAGAGAGAATAAGACATGATATTAAAGTATTTGTTTTTACATTTCAGGTTAGAAAATATCAGAACGGAAGACATCAAGACTTGCTGCTGCAGACAATATCCAGTCAACAGAAGAGTGTTTGACACAAGAAGGAAGATCTGCTTCTGAGACGAAGGGACTCAACACAGGCATGAATGCAGCAGAGGGCATGCAACAATCAAGTAGGGAACTCATCTCTGATGCTGTGTGGAGGAGAGCAAACAAATATACAATTTATGAAAGTGATAAAACACCCCTAGACACTGCAGTCCAAGCTTGCAATGTAAAATTTCTGGATATATTTTTCGACTGTGTAAATTTAGATGAACAAGTTAAGACCAGGATGGTCAGTAATGCCTACACAAACTTTTTTCATCATAAATTTAGCCAGATTACCAACGATCACGTTGCAATGGTCGAGCAACTCTTGGAATTGGGAGCAGAAGTGAATGGTGGGCCATTAGTTTTCCCTCTATCTGTGGCAACTAAAGCTGGCAGTTATCCAGATGAACAAGTTAAGACCAAGATGGTCAGTAATGCCTACACAAACGTTTTTCATCGTAAATTTAGCCAGATTACCAACGATCACGTTGCAATGGTCAAGCGACTCTTGGAATTAGGAGCAGAAGTGAATGGTGGGCCATTAGTTTTCCCTCTGTCTGTGGCAATTAAAGCTGGCAGTTATCCCCTCGTTGAGTTGCTCTGCCAGCATGGTGCTGATCTGAATAAGAAAGATGGGATGTTTGGGGATCTCCCGTTAAATATCGCAGCAGAACGTGGCCATTATGACATGATTGAAGTGATGTTAAAATTTGGAGCCAATGTTCATGATAAAGTACAGCGTTACTCACCAATTGACTGGGCCCTTGTTCGTGGACACACAGACTGCGCTAAACTTCTTCTGAAGCACGGTGCAAATTTTGACCTTGAAAGTGCTTTCAAAATTGTGATAAATCATCAGAGTGTGGCCTACATTAACTTCCTGCTTGTGTATTGCAGGCAGGAAACTCAACAATATATTTGTAAACATAAGCAGGATTTGTTAATATCAGCAGCAGGAGAAACAAATATTGAATTCATTAGCAATATTCTTGATATTGTATTTGAAATTACGAGTGAGTATCCTTGTTGGGAAGAATTGTTAGCAGAGTCGGGAGATGGAGAAATTGCCTCATTTCTAATTCAGAAAGGAGCAGATGTAAATAAGCTGGTAGAAACATGTGGTGGCTACACTCCTCTGCATCTGGTTATAGGTAGGGGTATGTGCGATGAATCTAAGCTACAGGTGGTTAAAGTACTGCTTGAAAATGGGGCTTCTCCTAATATTCATGGTGATACATCACCATTAATGCTTGCGGCTTCAACCGACGACAGTACAGATCTGCTTCAGTTACTATTAGACTATGGGGCTGATATTAACTGGAAAGATAGCGAAGGGGATACTGCCTTTTTGTATTCTGTCTGTCTAGAAGATTGTAGTAGCAAAGCTGAATTTCTGATCAGTTGTGCTAAAGCAAAACATTTTATCAACTCACAAAATAACGTAGGATTGACAGTTTTGATGCAAGCAGCAAGATACAGCAATGTAGCTGTGGTCAAGGGAGTGATAAAGCACAACCCTGATATAAATATGACAGATAACAGTGGCAATACAGCCTTGCTGCATGCAATAAACGTCATATATGAAGTCATATATGAAGATGATGACAACGGTAGGATTTATGACACTGTGACCACTCTAATTAATGCAGGCTGTGACATTGACTTGCAAAATGATGATGGCCTGTCACCATTAATGTTGGCTGCAAGCAAATGCAGCAAAAGGGTTGTGCAAATTCTACTGGATGCAGGAGCTGACATTAATGCAGTCAGTAAAACAGATAGGACAAAGACAGCCGTGTCGTACTTCCAGCCCATAAATGCTGATAACGAATATATAACAGCCTGCCTAGCAGTTTTCCTTGCTCAAGGTGCCTGTTTGTCTTATTTACAACCTAAAATGTTTCATAGAATTTTATTTTGTAATGACAGTGACACTATTTGTAAACTTATATCAAATGTAACAGGGTCCATGACTGTAAGGTCAGACAAATACTTTAACTACTTCTCACCTGCTGTCCCCACATTTGATATATCACCTTTATATACAGCACTGGTAAGTGGTAATGCATCCCTGGCACGCCATTTTGTTGACATCATGTGGCTTACAAAATCTGATCTGACTTCACTAATGTATAGCAAAACTGTACGTTCATACCTGGAGAAGAAAAACCATACACAGTGTTTGAATCTGCTTGGTGAGATGTCTTCACAGCCAGTGTCCCTGTTCAGGCTGGCTTTTGTGGAAGTATCATCTGCTGTGGGGACAAGCCCTGGCCGTGAGAACCGTGTCAACAAGTTACCTCTACCACGGTTGTTGAAAGACAAACTTTTGTTTAAATCCGCTGTAGACTTTATAACACCAACAACAGACAGGATTCATTTTCGGCCATTACCCTTTCATCCATCTCATGAACTATACATCAGTGTGCCTGATTGCTGTAAATGCTGTCAGGTGTGGCAAAATTGGAAATTGAAGCACCAGGATAGAAATAGATATCACTGTAAAGCATGTATTGCCCACTCTTGCAGTGCATGTTTTAGCAGTCGTATTGATTGTCATTTTGATGAGTAAATAAGGTCAAGCTATCTCACACACTGAAGACAGTGGGTTCATATTTGGATTGCTCAATACAAATGATGAAGTGGGGAATCAACCAATACCTACCACAGAGGAGGAACCCCCCCCCCCCCCATTAATGAATGTAAACCACGAAATGATAGAATTATTTAACGTGAATGGCACAATTATATCTGTTCTCGTCTCAATTCTCTTTTACTTTGCAGTGTCGAGGTGAAGCATAAACAGCAGAGAGTGTTTGTTTATAGGCTTCATGTATCAAGATTCCCATGGACTCTGTTATTCCCTCTGTCCATCATTTACATGGTCGGCTTCTTCTGATTCCATTTGGTTTGTACATAATTGCTTGTTGTGGTATACTGTTGGTTCTTCTTCTTTTCGTTCATCCGGAGTGTTTTTTTTTTCAGATGTGATTGCGTTGTGTCTGTTATGCGCCCTTGGGCCGAAACCCGTAGGCCAACACATCCGACTACAGCGTGCTTTTTTGACCAGGTAGCATTCCTGGGAGACTCTCACTTTTGTGGTGCCATCTACAACCCAGCTGGCCAAGTTGGAACAGTCGAAGGTAACGGTCATCCCTCAAAGGAAGGAAGCGACAGTCCATAGCATTTTCCGCCATCCAAGGTTGCTTCCATAGTTGCAGGGCCGACACATAGCGCCCTGGTTCTGGGCTTACCGAGGGAATCGTCACGTCCTGCTCATGGCTGCTTTTAAATCCTCACTTCAATATATTGGTCATTTCGTTTGCCCCGGGCCATTCCCGCACAAACCAGACAGGTTTGCAGACGGTATCCACTCAGTGAGTTTTCGGACATGTGCTTGTCGTTGCGCCCGTCAGAGCTATTCCAGGCACGACAGACATTCGGAAAACTACCTAGTCAGAACTGTTCCTAGCACGAGAGACATTCGGACGAGACATTTCACTCGGACGTAATTGCGTAGTGTCAATTTTTAGTTTGCCACCCGTAGGACGACACTTCCGACTTCAGGCGGGCATTTTTAATGGGGTTAGCCTCCCTTTGGTTTCGTGGCATGTTAGACTGTTGTGATGTCGCCCACATCTCAGCTGGTCAAAATAGAATGGTCAACGACATCGCGGTCGGCCCTCATGGGAAGGCAGGGCAGACCATGGGCATTCCCTCGCTATCCAAGGAGGCTTCCATAATTGCAGAGCCGGCACATATTGCTCTGAGACTGGGCTCACCCGAGGAGTTGCCACGTCCTGCTCATGGCTGCTTTAGTTCCTCACTTCCATGTGTTGGGCATCTCGCTTGCCACTGGTTACTCAAGCACACACCAGAAGCGGTCAGACTGCGAGCGACATCAACCCTTTTGACTTCGGACCACGCAATAGGTTCGCTCGCCGTGCGTTCCATTTCGCGTCATTGAGACGTTCTTCCACTTTTGTCTACACTCTCTGTGAGTTAGATACAGACAGTTTTCGTAACCATTTCCTTCGACTGGGGCACTTTTCTGACTTTTTGTACTCGCTCACGAGGTAGGCCACATGTGCTGCCGGCTCAGCATCTTACCTTCTTGCAGCAGTGAACGAGAAACGGCTAGGCCCTCTCATCCGGGAATCCCTCATATCCCCCAGCTGAGAGCCCTCGAACATGTATCAGACCTGAGCATGTAGTTTGCTCAGTATCTCGCGTCTATTTCCCGGTAGGTGGGTATCGGCCCGGCTCTCAGATCCGAGGGTTTGTGGCTTAGAGGCGTTCAGCCACAGCCCTCGACAGGGAGCCTTAGAGTTTTGTCCGGACCAAGGTCTTCTGCCTTCGTGTACCTGATTTAGTCTATTGATTGCTATCCTCAGTCTACCTGCAGAGCAGCAGGTTGTGTCTCTCTTAGTCTGGCCCCTAACCCATAAGCTGTCCGATATATAGTTTTCATCCATCAGCAAGCAGATGGGGTCAATGGGACACGCAAGCTCCCCCACCACGGCAAGGTGGAAACACATCGGGGGAGATACTGTTGGTTGATAGCCTAATTACATGGCTGAACCATTTAACTTGCTGTTTTCTAATGAAATCTAGTGCTGCTATAACCTGCACTTGAGTCCTGATTTCTTCATTTCTGATTTTCTCTCATTTTAATACATTGAGTATTCTTCTCAGGAATCTAATTTCCATTGTTGTAATTTTTCCTTTTTCTTTTTCTGTCACTGTCCGGGTTTGGCATTGGTACCATAGAGTTTATATGAAGATTGTGTTGTTTCATGAATTTACTGTTAATAATAAAGCAGTGAAAATTATTGTTTCTTTTAAATGCATGTCAATGATTAATGGAAGTACATGACTAAGTGATATGTTTATTTAACATAACTGATATTGTTATTTCTGTGGATGGTTACGTGACTTTACTGTTAACAATAAAATATGGCTTCCTGTTTTAAATGCATGTTTCATAAAAATTACTGTTGATGCATAATTGTATGTGAATTGTAAATAAAGACAAATGAAATACTTTATCACAATAATAAATAAATATTGACGATGTTTTGCTCATATATTTGAACATTGTTTTTTGTTTGGGTTTTTACTTATGGTTAAAATGTTTTGGGTAAGATTGATATGTTTCATGACAATGAAACTAATGTAACACAGTGCATGTGAGCACTTGGAAATCGTGTGTAATAAGAAGCAGCAGCACAATTAGAACTTTGATTATTCTACAGGTGCTAAACCTGGATAGGGACAGTGGCATGGGCAAATATCATCAGCAGAGTTGTTACAGGACACCCAGAGCTGAGATCTGTGGAGAGACATGGAAGCCTATGCCAGCTGGCAAAGCCATTAGATTTGAATTTTATAAATATGTGGCACAGTTTACTGTTATTATTTATTATTTTTTTCGCATATCCTATTACAGGACATCGCTGTCAACACCAGCATTTTACCGCTATTTGTTGATTTCTTGACAAGATTACGCTCAGTAACTTGCCATTGCTTTCTGAGCGGCCAGCTCGCATATCCCATAAGTAACGGGCGTGGCGAGAACAGCTGCAATTGCTCACATGGATAAACGCGGTTACGGAGAAAGTCGCCAACTCCTAGGCCAGGGAAACCAGTTTACTGTTATATAAGGGAAATACATATGAGAAAGGCAGGTCACATTAACTGGCAGACCAATCTACTTAAAGCCATGATGAAGGGAAAAACTCATGAAATCAACAACGTAAAAGGGCAGACATCTGATCAAGAAACAAAAAACCCAGCAGAATATACAAGAGAAATTGCTGGAGACAGAACAGCCAAGTTTCATCACAGGGATGACAAAGTGATGATGATGAATAGTTTAAGAATTTTTTTTTTTTTTTTTTGGTGTGCATATCCTTTACAGGACATCGCTGCAACATCAGCATCTTTCAGCTGATTGTTGATTTCTTGGCAAGAATACGCTCAGTGGTCTGCCATTGCTTTCTGAGCGGCCGGCTCACATACCCCGTAAGTTACCAACGCGGCAAGAATCGTTACCGATTCTCGCGCAGTTTACGTTCCTCACGTGGATATACAGGATTACAGAGACAGACATCAACACTAGGCCAGGGAGACCAGCAATCTAAGACTGGCGATTTTAAATAACACAATTTCTGATTTTCCCATTTATCGTTAGTGTTCAAGTTGGACATCAATCAATCAGATGTCACCCCAACAATGAACATTGACTTTAATAAATCTGCCACTATCACTCTGTACCCTCTGAGAAACCGCCATTCTACCATCTCTAGATATCTGCCCTCCTGTATCAGTATACCTCTCGCTCAGCTACTCCAACTTTTGACTGTACTCGGCTCAACTTTTAGAATACAAAAGCATGGACCTCATTCAACCGGCAGTTGCTGCCATGTTTATATTTAAAGCAACTTGTTTTCTTGATAATTCTTTGCCAATGATTTGTCACTGCAGTGCAACAGCTTTACGACTTTTGCCGCCAGCTGGGAATTTGGATGGCACGGTTATACATCTTGTTTTCTAATCCATCTTTCATTTCATTAGTGAGTGACTTGCTATTGTCTCGCCTGTAATTTGTACTTCATGAGTGTAGTCCTGTGAAGGAATCTCAGCCTCTAGTGCTTTTCCATTATGCTGACTTGCTCTGCCGCATTTTCTTTTAATTTCTATAAGTATTTAAATAACCTGTTCTCATGCCTTAATGTAGTCTTCTCCGTGATTATATGTTGTGTTTTGTGTATGTATTTGTTTGTTGATGACGTCTAGTTGTTTCAACATTCAGTATTTTCCGTAATTGTGTTATTTTTTATTGTTTAAATAACTGGCAGGCACTTTCACTGTTTTCTTGTGGAGTTTGGTTCAGGTTTCCCAGTAACATTTTACATGTCTTTGTTCTTGCTGACCAACTTATCCCCTTCGTGTGTCTCTTTTTTTAAATTTCCTTTTAATTCATATTAGAAATGACTTTGAAAATGAAATTGATTATTTATGCAACAACACTAATCAAAGCAATTGACGGATGTCGTAAATATTCCATAACACGCCCCTCAAAAAGCATCCTCTGTGGGTATATTATGATATTCAATGTTAACAGCCTCCCTGGCAATATTTTTTAGCGTTTTGGTGATGTGGTAAGTATTATAGACTGACTGGCATGCTGTTGGTAATGTGGTCAGTGCCAAGTCGTAGCGCAGAACACATGACGCAAAAGAAAGAGGGAGCAAAACTCCCGAACCAAAAATGTAGAGAAAATCTAGGCGACTGACGTAGTACGAAGATTTGTCAGTTTGTTTGTCAATAACTACGGTTAGTCAGATCATTGAGCTTGACTAGAGAAGCAGCACGTTTAAGTCGTCTCTAATTCATGAAGTTAATTATTGGCAGAACAACTTTGTTCATGGCTAATATATAGTTGAAAGGATACCCAGAATCATGTCAGCATTGGCTTATATATAAAGATCAGGATTCTTGGGACAGATGCAGAATCTAGAAAGGAGATTGATAATGTTACACCAGAAGGACACTTCGGTAACCTTGGATGGACGGAAGGAATGAAGGACTGTAGTACGATGTTGATAATTCGCAAGTAGCAAATAAGATCGCCTGTTAAATATTTATAATTCATATGTTTGTACGATAATAAGATGGAAGCAGTATTTCGAACAACTTCTCAACATCCCATCAGATGTCACAGGAATTCAAGAGACCTACACAGATGTCACCGAGGAACTAGAACCAGACATACTAAAAGAAGAAATTATAGAAGCCATCAGATTAGCCCCATTGAACAAATCACCAGGACAGGATGAAATACCAAATGAACTAATTAAAGCAGCAAGGGAAGTAGGAACAGCTTGGCTACATAGACTATTCAACCATGTTTGGGTAGAACAACAGACACCACGAGACTGGGGAAACGCCATAATTATCCCAATTTGGAAAAACAAAGGCAGCAAAAGAGATTGCACACAATACAGAGGCATTTCACTGTTGAGTCATACTGGGAAAATATTTTGCAAAATTCTTGAAAAAAGATTACGAACTACTTTAGAACCCCAGCTAAGCGAAACGCAGCTTGGATTTAGGAAAAACAAAGGATGCACAGACGCCATTTTTGCTCTTAGACAACTTATAGAAAAATCAATTGAATTCAATGAAACACTCTACTTAGCCTTTGTTGACCAAGAAAAGGCATTTGATAGGGTAGATAGAAACAAGCTGTGGGAAATCCTTAAACAATATGGAGTGAGTACACATCTAACAAACCTATGTAGAAGTTTATACGACAACAGTGAATGCATAGTGAGAGCAACTGGAGGACACTCAGAACCCTTCACCATAAGATCTGGAGTACGACAAGGTTGTGTCCTGTCCCCTCTCTTGTTCATAACATATATAGACAACATATGTAAAGAAACCAGCCAAGCAGAGACAGCAAGAATACCGCATGACGAGAACACAGAAGAAGAACCATCTGCAAATCTAACCATTAGAGAACTCCTGTTTGCGGACGACCAAGCACTAATAGCAAAATCAGAAGCTGAATTACAAGACCACATGAATAGTCTAAACGAAATGTGTAGGGAACATAACATGAAAATTAGCACAAGCAAAACAGAGGTAATGACTATAACTAAAGAAGAACAAACAGCAACAATTCACCTAAACGAACATCCCTTGAAACAAGTAAAGAGCTTCAAGTACCTAGGAAGTATAATATCATCAAATGGCAGATCAGAAGACGAGATCGAAAATAGGTGCAATAAGGCAAATCAACTCATTGGACAAATGGCACCAATACTTAAGAACAAACATGTATCAATAACTACTAAGAAAGCACTTTACAACACAATCTTCCTACCAACTCTGTGCTACCAATGCCAAACCTGGACAATGACAGAAAAAAAGAAAAGAAAAATCACAACAACAGAAATGAGGTTCCTGAGAAGAATACTCAACGTATCAAGAAGAGATAAGATCAGAAATGAAGAAATCAGGACTAAAGTGGGGGTTAAAGCTGCTCTAGATTTTATTAGAAAGCAGCAAGTCAAATGGTTTGGCCATGCAAGTAGGCTACCAGTCAACAGCATGCCACAACAGGCAATGACGTACAGACCAGATGGAAACAGAGGAAGAGGCCGACCACGTAAACGCTGGACGGAGGGAATAACAGAATCCATGGGAATGTCGATATACGAAGCCCATAACCGGGCACTCTCACGAAGTTTATACTTCACCTCGACACCGCAAGGTACAAGAGGAACATGATGAGAGATGAGTACGATCGGCACGGCACGTCTGACGGTTACAGACACGATCGAAATTTGAAAGTCATACATTTGTCGGTTTGATCAATGCTCCAGAATGGCTAATAAACATAGCCACATCAACTCGTCTACCAGCCTTCGAGTGAGTCCTTTTTATTGAATGTGAAAATAGGTGCAATAAGGCAAATCAACTCATTGGACAAATGGCACCAATACTAAAGAACAAACATGTATCAATAACTACTAAGAAAGCACTTTACAACACAATCTTCCTACCAACTTTGTGCTACCAATGCCAAACCTGGACAATGACAGAAAAAGAGAAAAGAAAAATCACAACAGAAATGAGGTTCCTGAGAAGAATACTCAACGTATCAAGAAGAGATAAGATCAGAAATGAAGAAATCAGGACTAAAGTGGGGGTTAGATTTTATTAGAAAGCAGCAAGTCAAATGGTTTGGCCATGCAAGTAGGTTACCAGTCAACAGCATGCCACAACAAGCAATGATGTACAGACCAGATGGAAACAGGAAGAGGCCGACAACGTAAACGTTGGACGGAGGGAATAGCAGAATCCATGGGAATGTCGATATACGAAGCCCATAACCGGGCACTCTCACGAAGTTTATACTTCACCTCGACACCGCAAGGTACGAGAGGAACATGATGAGATGAGAGTTCGTCCATGCTTTTTGCTGGATCATTTCTGCCACTCTAGACACTATTTTGTTCGAACCTATTGTTGTGAGCTTTATGCCAGAAGGATTACAGCAGTCAGTATTATAGTTTTATAGACTGACCACATCACCTACAGCATGCCAGTCAATTTATAAAGCTATAACACTGACCACATCACCAACAGCATGCCAGTCAGTTTATAAAGCTATAACACTGACCACATCACCAACAGCATGCCAGTCAGTTTATAAAGCTATAACACTGACCACATCACCAACAGTATGCCAGTCAGTCTCTAATACTGACCACATCACCAACAGCAGGCCAGTCAGTCTATAATACTGAGCACATGACCAACAGCAGGCCAGCCTATAATACTGACCACATCACCAACAGCAGGCCAGCCTATAATACTGACCACATCACCAACAGCATGCCACTCAGTCTAAAACTAGATACTGAGCACATCACCAACAGCAGGCCAGCCTATAATACTGACCACATCACCAACAGCAGGCCAGCCTATAATACTGACCACATCACCAACAGCAGGCCAGCCTATAATACTGACCACATCACCAACAGCAGGCCAGCCTATAATACTGACCACATCACCAACAGCAGGCCAGCCTATAATACTGACCACATCACCAACAGCATGCCAGTCAGTCTCTAATATTGACCGTTATGTTGTCTGTCCATCAAGAATGATGATGACCGTTCATTTCATCCAGCGGGGTTGAAAGTATGGAGCCGTAAGTTCTAAGATCGCTGATAAGGCCTATTTTGGCTCGAAATGTTCTTTGACAATGTGGACAAAGAATGCTTGACGTTTCTGGAGGAGGCTTTCATGCAGTGGTTTTTATGTCCTGCTTTTTCTTCACAGCTCTTGCAGTCCTGGTTGACTCACATGTGACTGCACCCGTGCGTAATGATGTACGCCACGAATTTCGGTCTCTGGCTGCAGTCTCCCAGGTGTCATGATGAATTCCAAAAGCATTCATTGAGATTTTTAGAGTGTCTTTAAAGCGTTTCCTCTGGCCGACTTGGGAGCGTTTACCACAACGCAACTCGCCGTAAAAAATTCGTTTAGGGAGCCTGTGATCTGGCATGCGAGTCAAGTGACCAGCCCAGCGAATCTGATTCTTCATTAGAAGAGTGTGGATACTGGGCATGGACGCTCTTTCTAGGACTTCGGTGTCTGGGATCGTGTCTTGCCATTTAATCTTCAGTAGCTTCCTAAGGCAGACTGTGTGGAAGTGGTTTAATTTCCTAGCGTGTCGCTGATAAACAGTCCAGGTTAGTCTATGCCCATTCACTTTGATATTCGGCACAGTGTGATTAATCCCTGTAGCTGGCTGGTACATAACTACAGTCTTCTCCAAGTTGAACCCAAAGTTGGCACAGGCATGTGAGAAAGCTGAAACATTGTGTTGCATGTCTGCCTCTGAGTTGGCATATAGAGCGCAATCATCAGCAAACAGGAGCTCTCTGACAGTGTCGCTGTTAATTTTTGTTTTAGCTTTCAGCCTTCTGAGATTGAATAACTTGCCATCCATGCGGTATTTGATGTCTATTCCAATGTCGTCGTCCTCGAAGGCATTCGTCAACATAGCTGAAAACATGAGGCTGAAAAGTGTTGGTACCAGGACACATCCTTGCTTCACTCCATTGGTGACAGAAAAGAGCTCAGACAGTTCACCATTTTCCTGTACTCTTGCCTGCATACCATCATGAAATAGCCGCACTATCTGGACAAACTTTCGTGGATAGCCATATTTTGCCATAATCTTCCACAGTCCTTCTCTGACTGTATCAAAAGCCTTGGTAAGGTCAATGAAAGTGGAGAACATTTCGCAGTTCTGTTCCTGACATTTCTCTTGCAGCGAAAATCATGTCAACAGTTCCTCGTTCTCTTCGGAAGCCACATTGACTCTCAGGAAGAAGACCTTGATTGAGACGGGCCGTGAGGCGATTGAGAAGAATTCTGGCGAGTATCTTCCCTGCAATTGAAAGCAAGGAGATCCCCTCTGCTGTGTATCCACTGTGACGAGATAGAGGGGCTTGCGCGTTCCAATGACCCCAAGAGCTATGCCGACGGTAGCACAGCTACTGGTAGGTCACCCATGTCGGACAGGTCAAGGGAGAGGGACCAGACCAAGCGACACACAAACCTGCTGCCTTGTAGGTAGACTGAGGACTGTCAAAGGCTAGGGAAAGCACCCCGAATAAATGCTTGTCGAAATCGGATGTACTGAGCCACAGGCTTGACAAAGCAGTGCAGCGTAACTTAATTCATGATGTCATAAATCAAAATTAATCGTTATGGTGCTAATCCCACGAAGTCCCATCAGGCGGTGATAGTGCCGGGCCCCCTGCCTAGAGGGGGTCCACCCATGACTACTGGTGGTCACCTTCCCCTGTGCTGTGGAGTCAAGGCACAGAGGAGTAGGTTAAGAGCTATTGACCAAATACCCAGGACACTCAACATACCACAGTGGAATGCCGAAGGAGTTTATAACAAGAAAGTCTCCCTAACACAGCGTCTTCATAAAGATAGAATAGATGTGGCATGCATTCAAAAGACACACCTCAACGCCAATCGCAAATTCTCAGTCAGAGGATATCAGGCCACACGTTTCGACCGCCAAGGACACAAAAGAGTTCTAATACTTACTCGAAATACAATACCTTGCAGCAAAGTATCTGTGATCTCTGACAACCAAACGGAAATTATAGGTGTTGATATAATGATAAAGGACGTGAAAATAAGAATTTACAATCTGTATAGCCCAGCAGATAAGGACCCCGCACTCTCAAACATGAAAATAACTGACACAAACTGCATTATTGTCGGAGACTTTAATAGCCGTTCAGAAAGATGGGGATACCCAGATACTGACAAAAGAGGAGATGAAGTGGAGGACTGGGAAATAGACTCAAATCTCCATCTACTCAACAAAGCGGATGACACGCCGAGCTTCTACTCCAGAAGATGGTTTACCACTTCTACTCCAGACTTAACTTTCTGCACAGGAGACATCCTCCACAAAATCGATCGCCATGTGCTTGACCAATTAGCAGGTAGTGACCACAGACCAATCAAGCTTGTAATGAATATGGAGTATGTTCCACAGGAGCAAAAGCCTTTGCCCCGATGGAATTACAAACGAGCAGATTGGGACAGATTTGCCATACTAACAGACAAATATTGTGAAAACATAAATACACATTATAGCAACATGAAGCAAATGGTGGAAAGTCTAAACAGAGCAATAATACAGGCGGCCACTGAGTCTATTCCAAGAGGAGCGAGGAAAAATTACAAACCATACTGGACTGAAGAACTACACATTTTGGAGGACAAAGTTGAAGATGCCAGGAAGACAGCAGAGAGAGAACAAACAACTGAAGCGGACATCTCTCTCAAAGCCATCTCAGCAAAATATAAAAGAACAGTGAATCAAACAACAAGAGATTGTTGGAGGGAAAAAACAGAAAACCTGAATTTTTACAGGGATGGAAACAAACTATGGAAACTAGTGAAAGCCATGAACAATGAAGGACCTAGAAACAAACAAATAACAATTAAACAAGGAAATGCCTTGCTTACAGGGGAAAAAAGCTGCAAATGCACTAATGGAACACTATGCCAGTGCAAACCACATTGATATTACAACCGAACAGAAGAAAGCAATCAAAGACAAACAGATACATCATAAAAATACAGAGACAGCAGCAGAATATATGATGGCAAATCTAACAATGGAAGAAATGGAACAAGCAATGAATAGCCTAAAAAAGAAGAAATCACCAGGAAAGGATGGAATCACAAACGAAATGCTAATAGGACTAGGCACCAAGGCAAAAAAGAAACTACTAGCAGTCCTAAATCACAGCTGGAAGAGAGGAATAGTCCCACAGGCATGGAAGGAAGCTATACTAATACCAGACCCAAAGAAAGGAAAAGACCTGGAAGAACCAAATGGCTATCGACCTATCAGTCTACTTAGCTGTGTAGGAAAATTAATGGAACACATTATTAATGGCAGGCTAACATGGCATCTGGAAGAAAACCAACTCTTAACACCACACCAAGCAGGATTCAGAAAGTACAGATCCACTGAAGATCAAATAACCTATATAGCTCAGGAAATAGAGGATGCCTTCCAAGAGAAAAAAAAACACACTCTAGCGGTCTGGATAGATTTAGAAAAGCATTTGATAAAGTATGGAAGGAAGGACTGAAAGTAAAACTGCAAAAAATTCATGTTTGTGGGAAAATGTATAAATGGATCAGCCACTACCCTGAGAACAGAACTGCCAGGACAAAAGTACAAGTACAAACCAGCAAAATGATGCTGTTGGAGCAAGGTGTCACCCAAGGAGGAGTACTTTCACCAACATTGTTCCTAGCATATATAAATGACATCACGGAAAATTTTCCAGCTAAAGTACACACATCCTCCTTTGCAGATGACCTAGCCATATGGACATCTGAAGAATATATTAGTAAAGCTAACAGCAGAATGCAGCAAGCCTTATTATCGCTAGAGGACTGGTCAAAATCATGGCTAGTGAAGATAAGTGAGGAGAAAACAACATGCACAATGTTCTCCCTCTCAAATAAAACTCAGCAACCTAAGCTGGTATTGAATGGAAAAATATTGCGCCGTGAAGAAAATCCAAACTATCTAGGAGTCACCTTTGATCGTCGCCTGACATGGAAGACACAGGTTGAGAAAAATCGAACAAGAGCAAGGCATAGAATGGCAATCATGAAAAAGCTTGCTGGTACAACGTGGGGAGCAGATGAGAAAGTTCTCAAGAAGTTATATACTGGACGGGTGAGGCCAGTGCTGGAATATGGCATTGCAGCTTGGGCAACAGCAGCTAAGTCAAACTTTAACAAAATAAGTAGAGTCCAAAACCAAGGAATGTGAATCATAACTGGAAGCCTGAAGACAACGCCTATTAATGAACTATAAAAGATCACTTGTTTACAACCACTGCAGAATAGAAGAGATAGCAGAGCCCAACAACAAGCAGAAACATTTAGAAGATTGACAGACCACCCCATGTATAACAGGTTTAATGGTTTTGGAAAGGGAAGACTGAAGCGTAGCAACTTTGTAGAAACTGAAAAACGAAAGATTAGGGCAGATCCCATACTTAACATATCAATAGTCAAACCCATTTACAATGCACACAACTTCCCAGCTTGGAGACAGCAGCAACTGCCTGAGATGATAGAAAACATTTCTGGTATTGAGAAAAAGAACACCCAGAATGAAACCGAAAGAAGAAAAATAACCCTAAATTGCACAGAAGAACATTACCCAAGCAGCAATTGGACCCATGCATATACAGATGGATCAGCCAAAAATTCAGTAGAAAATGGAGGAGGAGGAATTCTCCTAAATTTAAAAAAATGGAGTGAAAAAAACACAGTCAGTGGCAACTGGAAAATGTTCAAGTAACTTCAAAGCGGAGGTAGAGGCTTTAAACATTGCAGCAGAAATGCTCTTGATGGAGGAAAATAAAGAGAAGCAAATAGCTATCTTCACAAATGCTAAGTCAGCTGTATCAATACTGAAGAGCAAAAACAGCACAGAACTAGCTGACCTAAGAGCAGCACTCCATGGTCTATGCCAGAAATCCCAAAAAGTTGTAATACAGTGGATCCCATCACATTGCATTATACCTGGAAATGAAGAGGCTGACAGACTGGCAAAAAGGGTGGACGACTACCACAGCCTGACATAGACATAACCTATAATGAGGCAAAGAGGTTTATAAAAAGCACCTATAGAGCCAAATGGAAATCAGAGCATCCAGTCCACCAGAAGGATGATGCATATTACAAACTCGACAGAAGAGAACAAGTAGCAATCTTCAGACTCCGCACAGGACATAACAGGCTGAAATACCACTTGTTCAATAAACTAAAGATAGGAGATACCGACGAATGTAATTGTGGAACTGGTAAAATGACAGCTAAACATTTGCTGCAAGAGTGCCCAATATATGCAGAACAGAGAAAGATATTTTGGCCCACACCTGCTTCATTTGAGGACAAGCTCTATGGAAATATCAACAAGATCAAGTCGACTGCAGCTTACTTTAACTACATTCAGGTTGACATTTAAAGGTGCATGGAGAAGTATTTAGACTGCCACACTTCATACCACAGGCATGTCGGTTACACAAGCCTCCCAGAGACATGAAATGGAATATTGCTTGGATAGCAAATCCATTACGTGGAAAGTCCGAATCGAAAGCTCACTGTGTGGGCTTCATAAAAGGTGGAAAAAGTGTCCTAGTGGCACAAAATGGAATATTGCTCGGATAGCAAATCCATTACTTGGAAAGTCCGAATCGAAAGCTCACTATGTGGATGTCATCTGCAGACTGCATTCTTCTGGCTTCCGGAAGAACAGCCTATGGTGAACGGAAGGCACAATATACGGAAGTGAGGCTAAGCAGCCATGTGCAGGACGTGACGATTCCTTGGGTGAGCCCAGTACCAGAGCGCTGTGTGATGGCTCTGCAATTATGGAAGCCTCCTTGGATGGCGGGGAATGCCCATGGTCTGCTCCTGTCTTCCCTTGAGGGCTGACCAGGATCCCTTTGGTTGTTCTATATGGGCCAGCTGGGATGGGAGATAACACAATAACAGTGAGAATCTAACGTCCTAAGAAACCCCCGGGAAGGTTAACCCGGTCAACAAATGCCCGCAGAAGCCGGATGTGTCGGCCCAACGACGCAAGAACGCAGCTCTGCTGTAAACAGGCACAACACAATCATGTCCGAAAAAAAAAAACCTCGGGATGGACGCAGAACAACAAGAAGAAGAAAGCAAGGTGATGCCTCGGTGGTTGTCACAGGATTGGTGGATTCCTTTACGTTTGTAAAGGTGGACTATTGACGCGTCCTTGAAATCTTGTGGCATGGTCTCGTTCACCCATATGTTTGTAAAGATTTGGTGAAGCTGCTCCGTTAGGACCGGCCCACCTGCTTTGTAAATCTCTGCTAGGATGGAGTCAGTATTATAGACTGGAATGCTGTTGATGGTGTGGTCAGTATTATAGACTGGCATGATGTTGGTGATGTGGTCAGTATTATAGACTGGCATTATGTTGGTATGGTCAGTATTATTGACTGGTATGCTGTTGGTGTGGTCAGTATTATAGACTGGCATGCTGTTTGTGATGTGGTCAGCATTATAGACTGACTGGCATGCTGTTGGTGATGTGGTCAGTATTATAGAATGACTGGCATGCTATTGGTGATGTGGTCAATATTATAGACTGACTGGCATGCTGTTGGTGATGTGGTCAGTATTATAGACTGACATGCTGTTGATGATGTGGTCAGTATTATAGACTGGCCTGCTGTTAGTGATGTGGTCAGTATTTTAGACTGACTGGCATGCTGTTGGTGATGTGGTCAGTATTTTAGACTGACTGGCATGCTGTTGGTGATGTAGTCAGTATTAGAGACTGACTGGCATACTGTTGGTGATGTGATCAGTATTATAGACTGACATGCTGTTGGTGATGTGGTAAGTATTATAGACTGACTGGCCTACTGTTGGTGATGTGGTCAGTATTAAAGACTGACTGGCCTGCTGTTGGTGATGTGGTCATTATTATAAACTGTCATGCTGTTGGTGATGTTTTCCGTATTATACCGGTCACTTTTACTTTCCCAGACATGTCTTGATATCCAGGTTAGGCTGGGTTGTCCGTGGAGCCTAGGTAAATTTTGACAATCTGTCCCAATGCAGATACAAACCTATGACCACAGAGTATCTGGCCACTGTGCTACAACGGTTCTCATTGGACATAAGGTGCTAGCCCCACGATTTTGTAGACCAATCAACATTGACGAGGTCAGTATAGTGTGTGTTTTTTTTTTTTGTTGCCTCAATATAAAATTCAATATCTCAGTAACCAACTGAGGGAAAATGATGAGATTTAGCATATAACCTTATCATTATGTCCACCCAACAAACAAAATTTGTGTTCTGGAGATTGTACAGCAGATTTCAATGTTTGTTTATATGCGGTGTATAATTTATGGCTCCCGCATTCATTCCATCATTTTCAGAGTATTAGTAGTAGGCTCTTTCAGTCCTGAAGGACTATAGAGTTGTGCCGCTTGGGAGGTGCCTGGCAGCACCGCTGGTGACTGTATAGTCCAATTCGAGAATGACAATCTCTGTCACAGTTTCCGCATCTGTGAGACGAGGCAAGTCCCGCAGTAAGTGACTGCTCTTTGAGCCTGTGCCGTCTCTCCTCAGTTTTTTGGATCTGATTGCGCTCAAAGAGCACCAGTCCGTTTCGTACATCTCTTCTCCAGGAGCATCTGTCTGTTGCAACTCTCTCCCACGTGTCTGGATCTATTCCAATGGTTTTCATATCTTGTTTACACACATCCCTATATCGCATTTGGGGTCTTCCGGTTGGCCTCTTTCCTGTGGCTAGTTCTCCGTAAAGGAGATCTTTGGGAATACGTTCGTCCTCCATTCGAGATACGTGGCCCAACCACCGGAGGCGTCTCTGCTTGAGGAGGGTGTGCACTGTGGTAATATCTGCTCTTTCAAGCACCTGTTTGTTTGTTATGTGGTCTTTCCATGTTATGCCCAGGATACGTCTCAGACATCTTATGTGGAAGGAATTAAACTTCCTTTCCTGTCTTGAGTACAGGGTCCAGGATTCAGACCCGTAGAGTAGTGTGCTAACAACACAAGCTTTATATACTTGAGCTTTTGTACGCTCTGTTAGTCTATTATTCTCCCAAACTCTTTTAGCTAGCCTGGAAAATGTTGTGGCTGCCTTTCCAATGCGTCTGTCGATTTCTGTCTCTAATGAAAGATTATCTGATATTGTCGATCCCAGATACACAAAATCGTGGACGACTTTCAATTCATAATTAGAGATTTTGATTGACGGAGGCGCATCAGCATCTTGTTCCATCACCTGTGTTTTATTTAGGCTAATGGTGAGCCCAAAGTCTTTGCAGGCAGCTGCAAAACGATCTATGAGCCTTTGGAGATCTTCTGCTGTATGAGTAGTCAGTGCTGCATCATCTGCAAAAAGTAGTTCTCTTACGCATCTTGGTCTTATTTTGGTCTTTGCCTTGAGTCTTGATGGGTTAAAAAGTTTGCCATCAGATCTTGTGTGGAGGTATATGCCTTCAGTGGCAGTCCCAAATGCTTGCCTTAAGAGAACAGCAAAGAAGATACCAAAGAGTGTAGGAGCAAGCACGCATCCCTGCTTTACTCCGCTGCTGATGCTGAATGACTGGGATGTTGAGCCGTCAAATAAAATGGTCCCCTGCATGTTTTCGTGGAATGATTTCACGAGACTAAGAAGGGTGGGTGGACATCCAACCTTTTCGAGGACCTTAAAAAGGCCGCTTCTGCTCACGAGGTCAAATGCCTTTGTGAGGTCGATGAAGGCTATATATAATGGCTTCCTCTGTTCTCTGCACTTCTCTTGGAGCTGCCGGAGTGAGAAAATCATATCGATGGTGGACCTGTTGGGTCTAAATCCGCACTGCGATTCGGGGTAGATTCTTTCAGCAAGAATGTGTAATCTTTTAAGGATTACTCTGGCAAAAATCTTGCCTGTAATGCTGAGAAGGGAAATGCCGCGATAGTTGTTGCAGTCGCTTCTGTCGCCTTTGTTTTTATAAAGGGTAACGATGTTTGCGTCTTTCATATCTTGTGGTATTGATTTTTCTCTCCAGCAGAGCTGTAATATTGCATACAGTTCTGGGATGATTGTTTCTTTGCTACATTTTAAAATTTCAGGTGGAATACTATCTTTTCCAGGTGCCTTGCCGGATTTGAGAGAGTCTAGTGCTTCGCTGATTTCTGTGAGGCAAGGTTCGTTATCCAAGGCATGCATGGCGGACTGTTGATCGATGGCTTCCAGAGCTTCTTCGCTGACAGTGTTATCCACTGAGTATAGCTCTGAGTAGTGTTCTACCCAGCGATCCATTTGTTTCGCTCGATCTTTTATGATTACCCCCTCAGTTGATCGTAAAGGGGCCATCTTATTTTTTGATGGACCGACAGCTTGCTTGATGCCCTCATACATTCCTCTTATATTTCCAGTGTCTGCACAAGTTTGAATTTGAGCAGAGAGCTGTAGCCAGTACCTGTTCGCACATCTTCTTGCCATCTGTTGTACTCTATTTCTGGCCGTTCGCAATGCCTGCAGTGTTTTCTCTGAAGGTGATGTTTTATACATCGAGAATGCATGTCTCTTTATCTCCAGGACTGGGAGCATCTCTTCAGAGTGTGCTTCAAACCAGTCGGTTGACTTAGTTTGCTTCTTGCCAAATGTTGATAGTGCTGTATTGTAGATGGTGTCGCGAAAATGACTCCATCTCTCGGTGGAATCTCCGTCTGTGGGGCCGGGCAGAGTATCCGCTAGAGCCTGCATGAATTTGTTGACCTTCTCTTTATTTTGGGTGCCACTGGTGTCAATGCGTGGTCTTCCTTCTGTTCGGCTTCTGTAGATTCTCTTGGGCTTTATCTTCACCTTGCTGGAGACGAGTGAATGGTCGGTGTCGCAGTCAGCACCATGATAGCTGCGAGTCATCCGTACATTGCGGAGGTTGCTGCGTTTAGTGAGCACCAGGTCGAGTTGGTGCCAGTTCTTTGATCTGGGGTGCCTCCATGACACCTTGTGTTGAGGTTTCGTGTCAAAGAAGGTGTTGGTCACGCACAGATTATGGTGGCTGCAGAATTCCAAGAGACGTTGTCCATTGTCATTGATCTTCCCAACGCCAAACTGTCCTAGACATGAAGGCCAAGATTCGTGGTCAGAGCCAACCCTGGCATTGAAATCCCCCAGGATAAAAAGATGTTGTTTCTCTGGTGTTTCACTGACTTCTTTGCTAAGGTCGTCATAGAACTTGTCTTTAGATTCTGATGCTGCAGTTAGTGTTGGGGCGTAAACGCTTATAATACTAACTGGGCCTGCCTCTGTCTGGAGTTGGAGCTTCAATATTCTTTCAGTGCCATCACTTGGTGGTATGATGGAATTGAGCAGCTTGTTTCTGATAGCGAAGCCAACTCCATGCTCCCTGGTCTCTCCGCACGGCTTGCCATGCCAGTAGAAAGTGAAGTCCCTCTCCTTGATGCTTCCAGATTCTTGGAGTCTGGTCTCTTGCAGGGCGACAATGTCTATCCCCAGTCTTAGCAGTTCGTTGTTTATCACTGCAGTTTTGCGGGCATCCACAATCTCATTTAGATCGTCTGAGATGCCAGGGGTCATGGTTCTTACGTTCCATGTTCCCAGCCTTAGGGCCGGTTGTTTTGTTTTTTTCTTGCTGTTAGGTGTATAGATTGCGGTCCATGTGTCAGGATTTCCCCCTAAGCTCCACACACCCTCAGGAGCAGATGAACCGTGGCGAGACAACACCTTATTGACTGGGGGCTGCCCAGCTTAGGCGGGCGGTAGCTGTCTAGTGAGATACGATGATCTCTCCCACCGTCGGAAGTAGCCCCTGGCGCCTTGCTCTACGCCAATCGAGCATTAAGACTTATAACCGGCAAATGCTACTTCCCGTGTTGTGTCACCGCTTTACGCGGTGCTGAAGTGACCTCTTCAGGGCACAAGCCTGGGCAATGGAAATCGGAGAACCAGCTGTTGCCCAGTAGCAGGTTCCCCCTCTCCACGTCGCCGATGTTGACCAAGGGAAAGGCAGTAGCCAATGCAACTTGGCATCGGTGCCGTCGCAGGAGTTGCCAGAACTATGTTGTTTACAACATGGAACTGCCTTAGGGACTCCATCTCCGGATTTGTCCTCAGGGTTTACTCCCGAAGCCTTTCCCATATGGGTATACCCGCAAGGCAGCGGAGGTTTGAGATTTAGAGTTCCCTCTCTTAGAAGAGATACCAACCAAGGCTAACGAGCCTCCTCTGCCCGGGAATCAATAAGGAGGGAAGTCTACCATTCTTCCTTCCTGGCAGTGACCATACTGATCGGATGACCGCAGCCATTGTCTCTACTGAGAGATCCTCTGCCCACCGTCACTGACTTGAAACCATAACCAACAACTATCTGTCGGCTGCTCCCAAGTCCAATCCACCACCTGCTCCCATGGCTTCACGTCACCCTGTTGGGGGGGGGGGGGGGGCTAAACGGGTACTCCACCTTGCCCAAGGGTGTCCCGTAGGCTAGCGGAGGGAAGGAGGCACCTTACTTCTCCTTTGATAGGGTATACCCCTACCCCGCTACCCATTCAGAGTATTACAGCTTCAGCAAGACACCCCCCCCCCCCCCCGCTATTTTTGAATTTTGTCTGGCGGTTTTAGTTTTGGCAGACTGAGGGAATTTATATGGGATAGTTCAGAGGTGTCGTCAAACTGTGGGTTCTTTCATGAAACGTGATTATATTAATAAACTAGCTGGCTCGGCCCGGCTTCTGGCGGGGATCTATCTATCTATTTATCTATCTATCTATCTATCTATCTATCTATCTATCTATCTATCTATCTATCTATCTATCTATCTATCTATCTATCTATCTATCTATCTATCTATCTATCTATCTATCTATCTATCTATCTATCTATCTGTCTGTCTGTCTGTCTGTCTGTCTATCTATCTATCTATCTATCTATCTAATCTATCTGTCTGTCTGTCTGTCCGTCTGTCTGTCTGTCTGTCTGTCTGTCTGTCTGCCGACCGGCCGACCCACCCACCCACCGACCGACCCACCGACCGACCGACCGACCCTCCGACCGACCCACCGACCCACTGACCGACCCACCCACCCACCCAGTCAGCCAGCCAGCCATCCACCCACCCACCTACCTTTCTGCCTACCCACCTACCTTTCTGCCTGCCTACCTACCTACCTACCTTTCTGTCTGTCTGTCTGTATGTCCGTCCGTCCGTCCGTCTGTCTGTCTGTCTGTCTGTCTGTCTGTCTGCCTGCCTGCCTGTCCGCGCTATTAAATATTGATAAAAGTTACTGGAAAAAACGTTAGGACCATGTGTTGAAAGAGGAAGAGGACTATTGGAGAAAGGATGGATTGAATTTTATGCAACCGAGAGCAATCATCAACCTACTGGAATCGTCCGACACAGATTAAGGTCTGAGCAGATCGCAGACCTTAATCTACGTACACACTTACTGGGATATTTTGCTCCAACTATTCAGACGAATTGCAGGCCCTAAACATTACAGCATAAGCATCAGCCGAAGAAACAAGAAGGAAATGAAAAATAAGGTAAGAAATATATTCCTTCTACTTTCCTGTTAATTTACAAATTATTTACCCCGTGCCTCTGTAAATTCTCTGTCTTTACTAATATTACACATTGCACCCCTCTCGGAATTCTCCGTGGTGAAGTGGTCAAGCCGTCTGACTCGGGCTCCGAAGGTTGTATGTTCGATTCCGGGCCGCGTCCTTCATTTCACGAGTGTATTTTTTCTGAGACTCTCGAGGGTCGTCGCTGGAGCTACGGTGTTCGCGCTTTGTGTGACGCTTTCCGCGCTGCGGAAAGAAACTGAGCCAAATGGGATAAAAACCCGGTGCACTACAGCCGACCCTGTCGAATTTAAGCTACTTTTTTCATTGCACCCACTCCCATACGAATCCGGATACGCCTTTGTGTGTCATCTGAATTGGCAGGTCTCCAATTACTGTAAACTTTGTTAGCGAGAAATCATTAGTTGTTCAGCAAAACATCAAAGGAATGTCGCCGCTTTTGATGATTTAAGTTGTTTTTGGACCTATCAAAGACATATTCCTTGGGTGGGGGTAAATATAAGACTGCTGGAAAAATTTCATAACGTGTCAACAGACAGTTTTCAAAATAATTGATTCGTGAATGAAGACATTCAAATCGGAACATACTATAGCATACTGGCCGCCTTTACATCAAGACGTTTGCTGGTATCCATTTGAGGCTGTAATGGCAATGGAAATTTGGTTCTGGAGAAAATGCAAAGAATACCATGGACAGACAGACAAACCAATGACCAAGTCCTACAAGAAACAAATGAAAACCGTAAACTGATTAGAGAAATTAGACGTTGACATTCAAGTTTTTCGGCATGTTATGAGAAGAAAAACTTGAGAACTTGGTGATAATTGGCAAGATTGAGAGGAAAAGAACAAGGGGAAGGCAGAGTGTTGAATTTCTAGTTGGTTTGGCCAAATGTCATAATCGAGACAAAACACCGCTGATCCACGAATCATAGTTATCATGTGAGATGGTGAAACATTGCCGCTCATGATTATCCGTAGAGCACATGATGTTTAGGCTGGCTTGCTTTAGAAACAGGAGAATATAAAAATATGCCTCAATGCAAATTAAAGCTGTAACAAGGAACCTGAAACCACAGCCACTACTGAAGCCACCACGAGGGAGATCGCCGACAGCCCACCACAGACAAGAGCCAAGACAGCGGATAAGAAGGAGGAGGAAGACGTCAGAGTCGGGAAGACCGACTCAAAAACAGTCTGATGGGTTGTCAAGCTTGCTTGCTTGTGTTCGCTGGCTGTGATCTCCAGCGTGAAGTCCTGTATGCCGGATGAAGACATCCTGCTGTCCAACATCAGTGTGATGTCATACAAGACCTGAGGCTTGAGTGAGTATCCGTTGTCCCATGTCTGGCTTATTGGTGTGCAGACTGGTGGTTCCTCGCCGTGCAGGCAGACATTCTCCGACTTCGGAGAAATCAACGATCCTACTGACTTTAAGGACCCCAAAGGGACCTGTTGCCCAGGACGCTCGGCGTGGACGCGTCAATAGGTCTTGGCCAGTATAGAACCCAGCCCTGGTGCCTTGGAAACACCTCTGCGTCCCGGTTGTCAAGCGAATTCAAATAGAGCTGTCAGAAGAAGAAATTCTGAAGCAGCTACAGGAAGAAATTCTTAACATCCGAATCTTGAAGGCGGAGCGGATCCTGACGTATTAAAAAATCCCGACGACGCTAGCGGTGGTGACGACTGAGGGCAGCGAGATACCACGCCAGGTATCTATGTTTTTTTTTTTTGCATATCCTTTACAGGACATGGCTGTCAACATCAGCATCTTTCAGCTGTATGTTGATTTCTTGGCAAGATTACGCTCAGTAGTTTGCCATTGCTTTCTGAGCGGCCGGCTCAGTTATCCCGCAAGTCACCAGCGGGGGTCGAACCGCTCCCAGCTCTCGCCCGCTCCGAGACTCTGCGTGATAAACGGGATTACGGAGAAAGTGTTGTAACCCCTCGGTCAGAGAGACCGGCCAGGTATCTATAAACAAGAAAATTCAAGAGCCTGAAGGATTTATACCACGAATCACCCAATGTTCCAGATGTCAGAGGGCCGGCCACAGCAGAGCAACATGTCGCAGTAAGACGGAACTCTGCCGTTACTGAGCCGATGTCATCAACCGATGTCACAGGCATTCCGGGATAACTTCTCTCGCACCACACAAAAAGACTTGTTAGTCGTACGAGAGGAATTGATTACACATTTTATTGCCGCTGGCTCTTTGCATCACATCAATGTACAACAAACAGTCGCTAACAAATCACACAAGAATAAATGCACAGAATTGCCTATCACTAGTCGTTTCCTAACCCTATTGCTAATCTATCTACTCGGCTAACGAAATAAGCATCGACGCTAAGCGATGCGTTCACTACGAAGTCTGTGTCCCGTCTCCTCATTCCTCCCGTGCTGTTTACACAGTACGCGGAAGGACTTGGGGCGCACTACGGCTTTTGCGTGCGGCATCACTCTATTCTATTTGAGGTAGACCACTCTTTCAGGGTGGTCTTCATTCCTATATAACTGAGTCTTTGACACACACCCTCCCCTCCTGTGTTGCGTTACAAACTTTGACTCATGGTTGTGACGCAAGAGGTTTCTAAAAATTAGTGTATCTAATTTTTGTCAAAGACTACTGATAACTTGGTTCTGGGTACCTCAATAGACTTCTACTGACTATTGTCACAGTGTAGTATCACTTTACTTGGCTACTGGTGATCGCCACAAACTTGTCTGGTTGGCGTGAGCCCTCTTCTCAATCGCAATATTATATTAATTAGAGGTTTGTCTGAACCGGACCATTGTCTTATAAGACCTGCCCTCAAATAGTAAATTAACTCACTACCCATACAAAGTTGACTTTCTTAGGGTCAACACACGAATTGCTTCATGTCCCCCATATAATATTAAACAACCCTTGCACAAGTTGTGTGCGACAGGCTTTACCTATCTCGCTTCCGCGTGTAAAGTTATCTTTCACTGTTAAGTTAGTGTTTCGTTGTCTATTGTGTCCCCTGACCCGGAGTTATCTCCCTTTGTTCTAAAAAATGTATGTAATTTACATGTTTGTTTTCCTGGTTGTTTGCGTGTTTGGATCTACCTAATAATATAATTTAACTTCTAACATGTGTATCTACCTATCATGTGTATGTAAGTTAGTTTTCAAGTGCCATAATTCGGTTAAATGTGGCCATAAACAAGTGTATAACACTAATTCGTGAATACGTTTCCGTCTTATGAGACTTAAAATACTTTCTCTGAGGTTTACTCTAAACTACACACAATACATTTGAGACAGCACATTTCACCATTGAAAGCAAACGCTTGACGCAGACAAATAATAAAATGTCGCGCTGAGCGGCAGAACAAATCCGCTGGCTGCCTTCACTCTCCATTGTATATTTACCATTTTCTCTCACTTTCACACTTCTGTCACACATCTTTTATTCACACAATTATTTAAAAACCTTGAAGTGACACTGTACAAGTTTGGCTCAGTTTGAAAAAAAAAGTTGAGCTTCATGACTGTGCGTAACTTACTGCACGAGTCATGTATTTACAAAATATTTACATGGATGAACTAGGGTTGATAGTTTGTACCCTGATATTATTAAACACTATATTCTATTGAAATACTAATAGTAATTCTCTAACTATCTATATTCTATTTTGTTGTACAAAATTAATCTAATTTAAGGGAAGTAATCTAACTATCTACAAAAATGAAAATGATGTGAAATGAGTTATGTCTCTTTATGAAATGGGTAATGTGAAATGTAACAAAAATTCTAAATAATGTTGTTAATGTTTAAATGAAAAAAATATAATGGATATTTTTAATCTACATGGTATAAATGATGTATGTTCACGTGTATAATCCTTTTATCCTATCACGTATAACCTAATTTTAGTCCTAAATGATGAGGTTGTTAAAGTGTTCCTACAGATGGAATGAAATAAAATGACTACATGGTGTTGTTCCTATCTTAAGCTTTTTATACTAATCTTTAATTCACTGTTATTAAGTTTCAAGTGCTATCCTAATCTAATTTTATGCTAAGTAAGTGGGTAAATTAATGATTTATCTAAACTACAAAAAAAAATCTATTATATTCCCTAAATCTAATCTAACTTTATATTAAAGTAACTAACCTAACTATAATTTACCACTATCTTAAAACCGTTATATTACATATCACAATAAATATATATATACATGGTATTTATTTACCTCAGGTTAGTGGTTGCCATAACGTATAGACATTGCTTTCGTTGGCGTAGTTTATATATACACAATTATCCTGGGTATACTAACTATACTACACAGTCATACTTGTGTCTTATGGGTATTCTTCCACTCGTCGAGTTCGCTGGTGTCGTAGACTGCAACCAGTCAAGCCAGACGAGCCAGAAGCCTCCACTAACAAAATAACCCACAAGGAGACGGGCACAAAATGCAGCCGCGACCAACACCCCCCCCCCCCTCCCAACTGACGCCACAGACACAAAAGCCGATATAACCAGTCCGAGATAGGACTTACTCGTAAGAGCGCACAAGACAAGAAACAGGGTAAACATACCCACAAAAACCATGGATCTCAACAATAACCACCGCTGAGGAAACAGGTTAAACGAGACCGAGTTTTGAATTTTTGTTTTGAAAATTAGAATTGGAATTGGAATTGGAAATTCAAACCCATGGCCACCAGAGAGGCAAGCATGCTAGCCTTTATGCCACTGCTGGCACAGCAACATATTTGATACAAACAACCATTGTATGTTGACCGACATGTTTGGTATGACAACATTATGTTCAGTACGGAATGTAACAAATATTACAAAACACATTGCTGCTATCTCTCAAACTTTAATGTTAACTCAAACAAACAGACAGACAGACAAATGTTAGTGAATATCATTTATGATGCTCTATTCAGCTATTATTACATTTGTACCAAAATCTTCACATTTCAGCACACTGAAAGAGGGAACTAACCAACAATCACATCATTATAATATTCAAATAATTACAATCATCATGATCATCCTCATCATATTCACCATCAACTATTATCCAGTGTCATCTCTGTTGAGAAGATTGGTGGTATAGGATTGCCAGCATGTTCAATATTGAGCCATGGTTGTACTCCCTGCCAGGCTGTATCCTGCACATGTCTTGATGCCCGGCTATGTATATCATTAACAATCTCTAAATGTATTGCCACCCGCTCTTTTCTCCTATACTTTTAGTACATATATGTTATCAGTCTACGCTTTGTGCTATGCAGAGGTATAACTTCATTTGACAAACTATAATGTATCGAGACGGCAAGGTGCCAGTATTATTGTCTAATGTGACCAAATTACTTTGCCTTTCTCCTTGTATTCCTTTCAGCATGGCCTTTTAATATTGAGTTCTTCTACTACCATTGTTCTCCAATTGAGGACTATTCTTCCCCATGATGCTTGACAGTATAAGTGGAAGATGGTGATCCTCAGCTATCACCACCAAGCCGTCCTATTGTTTTGCTATATCTTGCAGCTACATCCACGTCCTTCCCATATTATTCATCTCACTCTCTCTAATTCTCTTCTCCGTGTGTATTTAGGATTCTGTCTATTTGGTTTGACTTCGATTTTTAGAGAAAGGATTTTCTAGTTGTAATATCAGGTTTTCTCAGAGTGTGGCCCAACCAGCGTATTTCTCTCACCTCGTGATTCAGTGTTATACCATCAGGGTTTCTCAATGTGTGTCCAAACCAGCGTCTTTCCCTCACCTCGTCATTCACTGTTATACCATCAGGTTTTTTCAGAGTGTGTCCCAATCAGCGTCTTTCCCTCACCTCATCATTCACTGTTATATCATCAGGTTTTCTCAGAGTGTGTCCCAACCAGCGTCTTTCCCTCACCTCATCATTCACTGTTATACCATCAGGTTTTCTCAATGCGTGTCCCAACCTGCGTCTTTCTCTCACATCATGATTCACTGTTATACCATCAGGTTTTCTCAGAGTGTGTCCCAACCAGCGTCTGTCTCTCACCTCATGATTCACTGTTATACCATCAAGTTTTCTCAGAGTGTGTTCCAATCAGCGTCTTTCTCTCACCTCATGATTCACTGTTATACCATCAAGTTTTCTCAGAGTGTGTTCCAATCAGCGTCTTTCTCTCACCTCATGATTCACTGTTATACCATCAGGTTTTCTCAGTGTGTCCCAACCAGCGTCTGTCTCTCGTGATTCACTGGAACCTGTCTAGTTCCCACCCTAAGCCCTACATTAGTGATTGTCATACCATTTTAGCCCCGTTCTATGCCGGCACTAGGTAATGTTTGTAGTTAATTGTTTCAGTCGTTGTTCACGTTTCTTTTTCAAACAGCAGTATTGATTTAATGTTACACAAAGATGGGGAACCGGAGATATCAAAATAAGAATACAAAAGGCAAGAAAAACTTTTACAGCTCACGAAAATGTGTGAAGTTCAAAGGAAATTGAAACTTAGAAACATGGTGATTGACTAAAACAATTCTTAATAAGCTAGAAACATTCATTAATGTTTCCGTCTGTGCAGAATAGTGTGACTAAAAGGGTATGACAAAATCACCAACATGGAGCGCTTCAGAAGAGAACTTAAAAAATTCTTGTGCATCAAAAGGTGAGAAAAAGATGCCTGCGCTGGCAATGACACACATGAGAACGTAGTGTAACTGACAGGCTTAATGAAATAGCGGGAGACCCAAAACATACGGAGAAGAGAATTGGATACACGAAGGAGGAACAAAAAGATGACTGCTGGATTGAGTTGTTTCAGGACCAGTGCCCCAATTGTGCATAAAGGGCAGATGTAGAATCTTGGTTATCCGTGGAATTTGAATGTCTTTCTAATCTTGATATTCAGTGTCCACAACTCACAATTATGGGTAGCATGTAATATCTTAAAAACTCATTTTCTGGCAGATAATCCATATTCCACTGCTTACAGATATATTGTAGTATGGACAATATGTAACATTCTAAAGCTTGTTCTCTGAGAGAGTCGAATACTCAGTCATACAGTGGTTTAGGCAGTGTCTTACATCATACAACTTGTTTTCTGGCAGATGTTTACTTATCTTAAGAGGTCATTATCAGCAACTGCCATATCCAATTTGAAGAATGACCGTAATTATCTTCCAACACTCTCTGTTCTCACAGTCCACTCATACAGACTTCTTCCAGTCCGCCTTCTGATGCCCACCCACATAAAATCTTCCCTTTCCTCTCCACTTTTCCCTGCAGCACATCCTTTAACAAGAAGCCAGGTCTCTTAACATGGCTGAAATACCTTCATTGTTTGATCTTGATCTCATTCAGTAATTTCTTCATCATTCCTATATTTTGTAATCATCATCCAGTGGCATATCCTGTAGAACTTCACCCTCCTTAAGTCTTTCACAATCCTTTTCATCAATCGGATGTCCTGTCTCTGCTGCTGTCATGTGTAAATTATCACACCTTGAATCCAACTACATTGTTGTATTCCCTCTTCTCTGCCTCCACGGCATACTTCCCTCCATAATTCTCATTTCTAGACATTCATGTTTTCTCACATGTCTGATGTTTTCTAATACATGTACTATTTTCTTTTCTTTTGCTATGGTAGTCCTTGTGTTTATATAACCAGAGATCGAGGCTTCAATTTTACCCTGATGAATATTTGTCACATTTATGCATCATGTAATAGGCAGAATTTCACATACATTACGAGATGCAGTGACTGGCTACCTTCCTCTCCCTCCCAAGAACACTAAACAGCAAATGCCGATCAAAAGTCAGTTACATGGGGAATGATGTACAATATTAAGTTCTTCTACTACCATTGTTCTCCAATTGAGGACTATTCTTCCCCAAGATTCTTGACAGTATAAGTGGAAGATGGTGATCCTCAGCTATCACCACCAAGCCGTCCTATTGTTTGCTATCTCCTGCAGCTAGGTCCACGTCCGTCCCATATTATTCATCTCTCTCTCTGATTCTCTTCTCCGTGTGTATTTAGGATTCTGTCTATTTGATTTGCCCTGCGATTTTCAGAGAAAGGATTTTCTATTTATAATATCAGTTTTTCTCAGAGTGTGGCCCAACCAGAGTCTTTCTCTCACCTCGTGATTCAGTGTTATATCATCAGGTTTTCTCAATGTGTGTCCAAACCAGCGTCTTTCCCTCACCTCTTCATTCACTGTTATACCATCAGATTTTCTCAGAGTGTGTCCCAACTAGCGTCTTTCCCTCACCATTCACTGTTATACCATCAGGTTTTCTCAACGTGTGTCCCAACCAGCGTCTTTCCCTCACCTCATCATTCACTGTTATACCATAAGGTTTTCTCAATGCGTGTCACAAACAGCGTCTCTCTCACATCATGATTCACTGTTATACCATCAGGTTTTCTCAGAGTGTGTCCCAACCAGCGTCTTTCCCTCACCTCATGATTCACTGTTATACCATCAAGTTTTCTCAGAGTGTGTTCCAATCACCGTCTTTCTCTCACCTCATGATTCACTGTTATACCATCAGGTTTTCTCAGAGTGTGTCCCAACCAGCGTCTGTCTCTCGTGATTCACTGGAACCTGTCTAGTTCCCACCCTAAGCCCTACATTAGTGATTGTCATACCATTTTTAGCTCCGTTCTATGCCGGCACCAGGTAATGTTTGTAGTTAATTGCAAGCCTGGGATGTTACACCCGCAATCGGCTTTACAACTTACCACAAGATATAAATAACCATTATAATCAATGAACACCTTGGAGGCACATTACAACAATCACATCGTGTGAGTTTTAAATAACGGGCAGAGAAAACAAAAACAACTAGGAATTGGCCATACACAAATCTGTACTGCTGCTAGAAAAAGCTTTCATCGATTGATTTCACCGGCGGAGTCCGATCAAAGTCCGCGGGGCAGTGCGTAAATGAAATATGGTATGCTCAACATTAACGTATTACAACAAGGACTCGTTATTCCGCTCTTAGGCGTACTCCCGCTATTTCTATTTTTAAAGCTGCTCGTGTGGGAATGAAGTTCATCATCATCAAGTACCTTGTGAGCTGGCGTAAGCGTTCATGTCTCTCCACATATCTCGGTCTTTGGTGTGTTGGATCAACTCTGCTGATGATAATGATATTCCTCCATGTCTCCCTGGAGTTAGGATGGAGTTCATTATCAAGTGTCCTGCCAGCTGGGGTAGACGTTTATGTCTCTCCACAGATCTCGGTTTGTGGCTTTTTGGATCAACTCTGCTGATGATATTCCTCCATGCCACCGTGGAGTGGGAATGGAGTTACTAGCAAATGCTATATAACCGTTCTACAATGCACACGTAAATCTTTTCTTTCTTTTGCGAGTTCTTTGCAGGACACTGCGATCAACTTCAGGTTGTTTAGGCAAATCTATATTCAGTAGTTTGCCATTGCTTTATGAACGAGAGGTCAACGTTCAAGCTCAACTTAATGCCGGTGTAGCGATTGAACGCCGTACTTGGCGATCAGCTCACCGGATGTTCAAGAGCAAACGGTCTTATCCTTTCAGCTACGTCGACTGCTCTGGGAATAGGGGACAATATCATTATCAGTGAGCAGGGGTTCTTAATCTGTGGTTCACAACTTTCTAGATCTTTGGGTGGTCATTGACAGGGCATCGCTCTCATCGCCGCTCGGTGTAAAGACACTGGATCTGTCTCGATCAGTTCTAATGCCCCATGCCCTTTCATGCCCAGGGTATCTTCAATGTCCAGTGACGACCGTCGTGCTGGTCGGCCCCTGCCTCGTTTTCCAGGAGAAGTCATGCGTGCCATTAATGTTCTACGAATTTAACTGATTCTGCCAACAATAAAAAAAAAAGAAAACAACTATCATCTATTGCCTATAGTACCTTGCAGTGTGGGCGTGGGGGGGGGGGGGGGGGGTCTTGAGCCTGAGGAATTAAGGCCGGCAGGCTAGTGCTGTCGCCGCGAACTGTGCAGGTTAGGATTATCTTTTTTGCTCCTGGCAGAAAGAATCCACACCTTACCGAGGATTCGAGCCCTGGTCTCCTGGAAGAGAACCCCGAGGCTGATTCAGTGCCAAAAATAAAAATGATCAACAATCAAATGAAAAAAATAGCTCTTAGCATTGAAATTGCGGGGGATGCCAAGATACAAAACAAATAACACGATAACACTAGTATGGCGATGTATCGTCCTTCTGTTCACATGGGAGGTCATATCTGGCGGTATATTATCCTTCGGTAGTGAATAAGATAAATCACTGCGAGATTCTTGAATGGAACGCGCTTGAATACATTAATCTGAGTTATACACATGAGCAATGGTTTGGAGAGTGCTCACAAAGGAAAACCTACAGCCGTGAGAAAACAATACCGACCTAGGCCTATCTATGCTCAGTTCATGAATGTTGTGTTGGTTCGCGACCTTGTTGTGTTGTTGTTATTGTTGTTGTTGTTGTTGTTTCTGCTGTTGTTGCTGCTGCTGCTGCTTCTCTTCTTCTTCTTCTTCTTCTTCTTCTTCTTCTTCTTCTTCTTCTTCTTCTTCTTCTTCTTCTTCTTCTTCTTCTTCTTCTGCTTCTTCTTCTTCTTCTTCTTTTCGTTTCCCAGTGGAGCATAGGCCCTCAACAACGCACTCAGGCATGTCGTTGTGCTGTGTAGACTAGTTCATGATGGGTTGCATGTTACAGACAAAGTTTTCTACAGAATGAGGTAGCCAGTCTCACGCCAATACTCATTGGTCGCCTCTTACGACATGCTGGATAGGTCACGGTGTTTTTATTCTGTTCTTTTATTATGATAGAAGGAGATTAACTGATTTAGTGCCAAAGTACACAAGTAGGTTTGGGCCAAACTTGGTATACAAGCAAATGGACAAGTATTATAATGTAAGTTCCGTTCCCTGAACATTGAAATTGCGGAAGATACCACGAAACAAAACAGTTATCAGTTGGGGTATCTTCATTGCACTCCGGACAGGTCTATAGGTGCTCAGATCCTCCCCCCCCCCCCAGCATATGCATCAGCGTCCGGTGGCTAATAGTGCCAGTTCTGTGTTGGTTGACGAAGCACCTTGTTTTCTCGATGTACCTCTCGCGTCTGGCCGTGCCGATTCTTACTCCCAAGTCTTTCATCCTGGACAGCGATGTGAAACAAAACAAATAACACGATGATGATATGGCGATTTATCGGTCTTCTGTCCAAATGGGAGGTTACATTTGGTGATACATTACCCGTCGATACTGAATTAGTTAAGTTAAAATTTAAAAAAAAATGACTGGGACTGAAATAATTAAATTGATCACCCCTTTCAATTAAATAACAAAAACGTAATTCCCCATGGTATATTTCGCACATTAAGACTTCATTACATAATCAATACACTGACGCGAATTGAATAGAAGTCTTAAAAAAAAGTTTGTAATTTAATCATCACCATCAACGTGCCGTTCCAAATGGCGTAGGGTCCACATCTCTGCACAGATCTCGGTATTTGGTAATCTGGTTCACGATCCCTCACTCGGATCTGCTTCCATTCCATAAAGACTTGGAAGCATAATATGGTGGCTTCCCCTTAATTTTCACGAACACCCGAGAGTGTTACATCGGTCAATGACATTAATTTCCGACTGTCAGAACAAGATGCAGGCTTGTCCACTGAAACCATTGGGACTCGAACCCTAAAACTGTGTCTGTCACACAACTTGTTTTTGTTAGCATTAATTAATTAATTAATTAATTAATTAATTAATTAATTAGTTCATTCATTCATTCATTCATTCATTCATTCATTCATTCATTCATTCATTCAGTAGCATGTCCTTTGCAGAACTTCTCCCCCGTAACAACCTTCTGGAAAACTTCTCAATCAAAAACAAAAACAAAAAACATTTACTTAAAAGTCGACAGGGTGGACTTCATTGCACTGGGTTTTATCCCATATGGCTCAGTCTCTTTCCATAGCGCGGAAAGTGTCGCACAAAGCACGAACTCCGTAGCTCCAGCTACGACCCTCAGGAGTATCCGAAAAACTGCACTCGTGAAACCGAAGGACGCGGCCCCGAATCGAACCCACAACCTTCGGAGCCCGAGTAAGACGGCTTGACAACTTCGCCATAGAGACTCCCAACATCGATCATAAGCAATATGTCCCGCGTCCGACAGACCTATCTGGAGATCATCCGCCACATCCTGCACCCATCTTCTCTTTGGCCTTCCTCTTCCTCTCTTCCCAGGCATATACCCCTCCATTATTGTTCTCTCCAAACTTTCGTGACGTTTCAAGTGACCAAAATATTTCCATTTTCTTTGTGAATTCTAGCGTAGTCCACACACGTGTTACTACTACTACTACTACTATTATTACTACTACTACTACTACTACTACTACTACTACTACTACTACTACTACTACTACTACTACTACTACTACTACTACTACTACTACTGCTACTGCTACTGCTACTGCTACTACTACTGCTACTACTACTACTACTACTACTACTACTACTACTACTACTACTACTACTACTACTACTACTACTACTACTTACTACTACTACTTAGTGCGTGGGACTGATTTTGCGTGACAGTGAGCTTTCCCTGTTACCAGTGTTCCTCGCCATCTGGAAAACCTTCTCCGGCTTCTGAAGTACTTGTAATTTATATCTCCAAGCCAAGGACAAGAAGTCAACATTTAAGTCCAGCAATTTTCTCGGAGACTCCTGGGGTGGGGGGGGGGGGAGATACCGAGCCACATGGGATAAACCGGGTGCAATGAAATCGATCTTCAGGACGAAACCTCTACGCCATGGTCAGAAGAGAAAGTTTAAGCGCATTAAACTTCTCAGCCACGCCGATCTCTGTCACGCAAATGTGCGTTTAAAAAAAAAAAATAACGACTCGCGGTTCACCCAGGGGCCAGTGCTGCCGCATTAGAACCCCACTTCCCCGTGTGTCATGTGATCATCTTAGCTAAAAGACCGAGAAGCGATGATTGTTATCCATAGAGGGAAATGGCGAGGAATGTGATCTTACCCAAAAGGCCGAGAAGCGATCTGCGTTGCTCATTTGGAAGTGCGTTTAGGAGCTTTCCCTTCGTCAAGTCTGAGACCACGGTCGCATTTCTCAGCCTTTCTCATACTCTCCATCACTGACCGTAGAATAGCAAACACAATTTATCAATGAACAGCCATTAGCGCGAATGAAAGAAGTGAGTAGGGGTGGGAGAGGCGGTTTGAAAGCTGAAAAATCGAAGGGATATACAAACTGTTGACATTATTCACTGAGTTACAATTAAGTTTTGTTTTACTGTAATCATGCAAATAATTTATATGGTAGAATGGTTATTCTGACTTGGCAATAACAATTTTTTAAAAAGTAAGAAAAGGAACTAGCAAAATTAAGATAAGAAGGAAGCTATGTTGACCATAGCAACTCTGATTATGGTTCTAGAAACTAAAAAAATATCGATTTCAGCTGTGATACTGAAGACAACATATATGGATCGTGCGAGCGGGGTGTTTGGGGTTGAACAGCGTCGTCAGGTTTGACTCTGTGGCTAGACGGTTTTAACTGGGCATTTGTGTAGGAGCCTAGTTAACGATAGTGTGCGTTGGTGACGGAATAATATCGAGAGTGAATACTTTCCTTGGCATAGTTTGTAGTGAAAAGAACTATCTGGGAATATATATTGCTTTATATTTTGTGAGGAAAGGAACTGTCTGTGAATATATCTTGCTTTAAATTCTGTGAGGAAAGGAACTGTCTGTGAATATATCTTGCTTTATATTTTGTGAGGAAAGGAATTGACTATGAATATATCTAGCTTTATATTTTGTGAGGAAAGGAACTGACTGTTAATATATCTTGTTTTATATTTTGTGAGGAGAGGAATTGTTTGTAAAAATATATTACTTTATTGTTTGTGATGAATTAGGAAAAGATTGGAAGCAACAGAGAGGTGGTTCCTGAGACGAATGTTGTGAATTCCTTGGACTGCCAAAGTAACTAACTAACAACGACTACCTGAAAGAGGCTAATAAAACTAGAACATTATATAGATTCACAAATAAACACACATATTATTGTTTGGCGTCCATAGAAGGAGAAGAAGGAGGTAGAAGAAATTAGAGAAAAAAGAAATTAGATTTTCTAGAACATTATATACAATAATAAGAAGAAGGCAACCATTGTTTTTTGGTGGTCATGTGATGAGAAGAGAGGCACTGGAGAACATCGTGTCAACTGGAAAGATCGAGGGGAAGAGAGGCAGAGGCAGACCACGAAAAATGAAGCTGGATGGATTAAGACGGTGGCATGGAGGATTATCAACAGCGGAATTGATCCAGAAAACCAAAGACCTAGATCTGTGGAGAGTCATGAACGCCTACGCCAGTCGGCATGACACTTAATGATGATGGCGATGAAAGGAATAAGAGTCGGATGAATATAATATCTCCCTCATAATACGTTTCATTGGGGGAAAATTAAAATACAAAATTATGTTTACATAGTTTGAATTTTTATTTGCAAATTATAACGATGTTTATTTCATTGTTTTCTCTTTTCAACTTTGTTTCTGTAAAGCCTATTTTTTGCCAGGTTACTTTAATTCACAATTGCATCCATGTGGATAAGTTAAACATTCAACAGAACCTCCGGGTCGACCCACCTTGAAATGGCTACCCAGAAATGTCATGGACAGTAAAGCCCATATTGATCACATCACCCGTCCAGTGGCGACTGGTCTATAATAATATGGGGCGAGCACAATGTACCCTTTAAGGGCGAGTGGGGGTTATGACAAAAGGCATTACATCCATAATGGCCTTATACTGCATGGGATTGTTTAGTTTATTCACCTCTCTTACAGGGCAGTTTAGAAAAAGTTTACAGGACATTTTAACAAAGACGGATGTTTGCAGGACAGTTTAACAAAGACAGGTGGTTGCAAGACAATATAAGAAAGAGAAATGTTTACAGAACAGTTTATCAAGTGAAAGTGTTCACTGTACAGTTTCACAAAGAGAAGTGTTTACTGGACAGTTTAACACAGACAAGTGTTTACTTGACAGTCTAACAAAGAGAAGTGTTTAATGACAGTTTAACAAAGAGATGTGTTTGCAGAACTATTCATCAAACAGTAGTGGTTACAAACAGTTTAACAAAGAGAAGTGAATAAACTTAACAATTCCCTATAGTGTAACGCAATTCTAAATATGCTGCGCTTTGTCTTAACTCCCTCCTTCAGATGATGGGCAGAAGTTATCACATAAACCAAGCAGCAGTCCAGCCCTTATATACTTTACCTAACGATCAGAAGAAGTAACGACCTAGTTGGTAGCAGTAATAACATCGTGCACCTCGATTCGGGAGTATTGTCTGGTGAGTACTGGCGCACGAGAGAATGCGAAACATAATTCTCCCTACGGTAGTCTCCCCTCACAAGGCAACCCGTCATCTCATGAAGCATTTGTTCTTTGTCTGTACGGATGTAGCGTTTGCTTGGTGAGTACAACCAATGTTTCTTGGCGCCATTGTGCGTTTTCTCGTGTGGTCATTTTGTGTTTTATACTATAAGAAATATAAGCATTTTCATTTGCGGTGTCTTTTAACTTGTATTTAGACGCTGAATGTTATTGATGCGTTGATTCTTGCTTGATGTAGCTTTCTGTTCTGTTGGTAAACCACACATGCAGCCTTCGCATGTTTGTACCATTGTTTACATTACATTTTAAATGAACATTCTCCGTGTTTATTTACGTAATTGTTTTGCCTGATACATTACACGTTTATATGTCTGAGAGAGAGAGAGAGAGAGAGAGAGAGAGAGAGAGAGAGAGAGAGAGAGAGAGAGAGAGAGAGAGAGAGAGAGAGAGAGAGAGAGAGAGAGAGACTTATAAATTGCTTAATCAAACCAAACTATATATGTAATGGTGGCAGTAGAACTCTTATTTTGTCAACGAGACGCTTGTTGAAAATATTTTTTCTCCAACTTTAAATCCATCCTTCAACGACCACGGTTTCTTTGTTCAAAGCGTATCTTTTGCCCTGCTATCCTTAACCACAAACATATAAAGCATTGATATTTGTTAAATTCCCTTTGCTGACTAAGCAAGAAGTTCATCATCGTATGACTACCCAAACCAACCAGCTATATTCTAAATATTTCAATCTTTCCAGAACTGTGCTCATTGTAGCATACTCCTCTTTCTTGTATAGGCATAATAACTTTTACCTATGGCGATAGCGAATGTGACTGATAAGGAAAATTCGCGCTGTAAATGTTCGTTCACAGTGGGTACATGTGAACACGTGGTCATTTCCACCATCATGCACTATCTTACGTCTCACACACTCGGTGTGTGACTTATCTGCAATAATTTTCTTCTTTGTCTTTATTCCATTTCTGATGTTTGCCCTCCATGCAACACGTTCAGTGGCGACTTGCTTCCAATGTGCATTATCAATGCCTGATCAATAATGTCCCGCTTACACACATCTTTGTATCTTAGTAGAGGCCAACCCTGAGATCTCTTACCCATCTGTAATTCACCAAAAAAGATGTCCTTTGGTATTCTACCATCATCCATCCCCCTAACATGTCCTGTGCATCTAAGTCTACGAAGACTGAGCATGGAATAAACTGTCACACAACCTGATCTTTCCAATACTTCAGTATTTGTGATTTTGTCTTGCCACTTAATACCAAGAATTCATCGCAGACACCGCATATGAAAGCTGTTTAAACGTTTCTCTTGGTGTGAGTGAGTTGTCCAGGTTTCACTGCCATAAAGAAGAGTACTAAGGACACAGGCTTGATAGACAAGGACTTTTGTTTTGACAGTAAGCTTCCTGTTCTCCCAGACTCTTTTTCTTAACCTGTTCATTGTTATTGCCGCCTTACCAATCCGGATGTTGATTTCCTGATCTAGGCATAATTTGCTATTTAACACTGATCCTAGATATATAAAATGGTCTACCATCTCTAGTTCGTTGTCATAAATAAAGATTGATGGTACCCCATGTTCACCTTGTGACATAATCTGTTTCTTCTTTTTGCTAATTGTTAAACCAAATTCAGAACAAGCATTGGAGAATGCAGATAGTAGACATTGCAATTCTTCCTCAGAGTGAGTCGTAACTGCAGCATCATCTGCAAAAAGCAGCTCTCTGATCAGTACCCTCCTAATTTTGGTCTTGGCCTTCAATCTCTTAGCATTGTAGAGGCCGCCATCACGAAAGGCATATTTCAGTATAAGTGAAAAGTATATTCCAAAGAGGGTGGGAGCTAGTACACAACCTTGCTTAACTCCACTCTTGATTTCAAACTCTTCAGAAGTTGCACCATCAAACTTGATTATACCCTTCATGTCTGTATGGAACGATTCCACAACGAACAGAAGAGTTGGTGGGCAGCCAATCTTCTTTAGTGCCTTGAACAGACCCTCACGACTGACCAAATCAAATGCCTTTGTGAGGTCGATGAAGGCAATAAACAGTGGTTGATTCTGTTCACGGCATTTGTCTTGCATTTGTCGCAATGAGAATATCATATCAATGGTAGACCGGTTCTGTCGAAAGCCACACTGTGATTCGGGGTAGACCTGATCTCCTAGGACTTGAAGTCTGTGCAGAACAATTCTGGCAAATACTTTTCCAACAATACACAGAAGTGAGTTACCCCTATAGTTGTTGCAGTCGCTCCGATCGCCCTTGTTCTTGTACAGTGTTATGATGCTTGAATCTTTGAAATCCTGTGGGACTTGTCCTTCTCGCCAGCATAGCTCTATTAGCTTGTGGATCTTTAAAGTGAGTGTGTCTTGCCCACTCCTGATAACCTCTATTGGAATCCCATCCTTACCTGGAGCCTTGCCAGCTGCAAGTTCCTTTATAGCACACTTAACTTCTGTTATGGTGGGAAGTGTGTACAGGTGGTCAAGAGTTGATAGAGCCTCTATGGCGTTGAGGGCATCATCCGCTAGTTTGGTCTCACTTGAGTAAAGCTCCAAATAGTGCTCTGCCCATCTGTCCATCTGCTGTTTCTTATCAGTTATGATTTCTCCAGTCAAGGTTTTCAATGGTGCACTTCTTTTGATCATTGGACCACAGGCTTTCTTTTTTCCTTCATACATGCTTCTGATGTTTCCCTTATCACTTGCGATTTGAATGGACTCACATAACGTGATCCAATAATCATTTGCGCACTGCCTGGCAGCCTTTTGCACATCCTTCCTAGCTTGCCTTAGCTCACTCAGAGTGTTACGCGTTGGTCTTTCCTTGTTTCTTAAGAGAGCTATCTTCTTCTTATCAATCAAGGGCTGCAGAGTCTGGCTGTTTGCCGCAAACCAGTTCTACCTCTTATGATCCACAGTAACGTATACCCCTACGGCAGTTTTATGAAGAGTTTCCTTAAGATGACCCCACTTTTCATTTACTGTACAATTTTCTGGTGTATCAGTGAAAACGTCTTCAAGTTAATGTTGAAATTGAAAGCACTTTTCAGGATCATGAGTGTTAATAATATTAATCCTGGGGCTAGATTTGTGTTTAGCTGTGTAGATTCTCTTTGGTCTCAGTCTAACCCTTGCAACAACCAAAGAACGATCCTATCACGGTCAGTACTGTGGTAACTTCGAGTCAATGATATATGGTTCAGATGTTGTCTCCGTGTGATGATGAAGTCCAGCTGGTGCCAATGGCCGGATCTTGGATGTTTCCATGTGACCTTATGCAGCTCTTTTGTTTTAAAAAATGAGCTTGTAATACATAGGTCATTTCTGGTGCAATGCTCCAGCAGCCTTTGCCCATTTTCATTCATGCGACCGATGTTGTATTTTCCAAGGCACACTGGCCATGAACTCGAGTCCTTGCTCACATGAGCATTGAAATCACCGAGCATATAAATGTAGTCAGATTTTGGAACTGCCTTGATCACGGAGTCTTAATTCCTCATAGAACGAATCCTTCACATCATCAGAGGAATCGAGTGTCGGTGCATATGCAGTAATAATGGTGGCAAAACCACAAGAGGTTGCCAAGCACAGGGATAATACTCTTTCATTTCCTCCTGCTGGAATTTCAATCATTCCCAGTACCGAATTCTTCACTGCAAAGCCCACACCATGTTGCCTTTTTTCTGCCTGCCCTCTACCATTCCCAAAAAAGGTGTAATTGTTTTCCCTGAGTGACCCTTCCTCAGCGAGGCGAGTCTCTTGCAGGCCAGCAATATCAATGTTAAGACGCTTGAGTTCGGCATCAATCACAACCGTTTTTCTCATATCGTCAATATTGGTCAAGTCAGTGGAAAATCCTGGACACATGGTTCTCACGTTCCAGGTTGCAAGCCGTAGCTTGAGGTTTCTATTTTTATTTTTATTAGTTCCAAGTGCATTGGTTTTACAGCCTGCGATTCAGATTTTGTCCTATCCCCAAGCACCCACTGAAGCAGGCAGGCTGTGGCTGATCAGCACCCAACTGGCTGAGGGCTGCCCAGCTTAAGGCGGGCGGTAGCTGATCAGTGACACCTGTAGGTGTCTCCCACCGTCAGAGGCAACGCGTGGCGCCCCATGTCTACGCCAATTGACAGGGACTTATAACCCGTAACAGTTGCCTCTCGCTTTGATTCCGAGACCAGTTAAGAGCAGGGATGGAGTTATTGCCACTCCATAGCACAACGCCTGGGCTAAAATATAGAGATCATGTGTTGCCCATGCAGCATGATCCCTCTCTCGGCCTGCCTAGTTCACTCCATAGGAAAGGTAACACCTCTACATCTGGAACAAGACAAGCTGCAGAAGCTGCTGGATCAGCAAAGCAATGCTCTAACTGTCCGCATGTCGGAGCTTCGATCCTAGACCAGCCGCCAACCAAGGCTTAGGGCCTGGTCTGCCCAGCCATGACATTTTGTCTTTAGGTTGCATTTCCTCGCACCAGGGTAAGGCTTGTACCCTCTCAATTGTGCTCTTCCGCCCGAAGCCGTTGGCACAATGTGGGGTGTCGGGTTTGGTAAGCGCCGCCCAACGTTCGGCGCTAACATAAAGCAGGTAGTACTGCCTACTGTTATACGGTAGCTCAGTCATATCTGACTAAGACTTGACACCATATATATATATATATATATATATATATATATATATATATATATATATATATATATTAGAATATATGGAGACAGACAGACAGACAGACAGACAGACAGACAGACAGGCAGGCAGGCAGGCAGGCAGGCAGGCAGGCAGACAGACAGAGCGAGAAAGATACACATACTTAAACTGAGTACGGCTGCTGCACGACAACACCAGTCCTCATACTGCTGCGCGGACAGTGGATACGCTATATACTCTGAAGTTTGAGGTCTTGAAACATCTAACAAACAGTTCAGACTTTATCGAACGTTTACTTGTTTGGACCCCTGAAAGAACATTTGCGGGGTCAACGGTTTGCAAGTACAATGAATCAATTGAAGTGGTGCAAAATTGGTGTTAGGCAATGGCCAAAAAACGTTTTCTGAATAGCCATCAACAACCTAATGGACAGGCGGGCCAAATGTGTTGCCAGACAGAGGGACTATGGTGAAAAATAACACATAACAAATTTTTGGTTCCCATTAATGTAAAAAGTTTTTCGTAACATTACTGTTACTTAATGACTTCCCTTCGTATAAGTAAATACATTGGGAGCCGTGGTGGTTCAATGGCTAGCCCTCTAGTCTGCTGACCAAGCGGTCATGAGTTCGAATGCCCATCGAAGCGAATGTTTAACAGTGACCCGGGCTCCCAGGTCGACCCAGATAGAAATGAAACCAGGAAATATTCTATTCTACAAAGTAAAAGGCGTGAAATTGACCATACCCCCCCCCCCCAAAAAAAAAAAAATCTAGTGCTATTCGGAGGGGGGCTGAGTGGCCTCGGGTGCTGGACGTCCCGGGTTCAAGCCCCGGTGAGGACCGGGATTTTTCACGTGGACTTCTAGTAACAAAATTTCCCCTGGTCCCTGGGTAGTGAGATCGGACGCCCGTGTGTATTGTTCCGCGCGCAAAATACACCTTGGCTGTTGGAAATCGAAAAAGAGTAGTCTAATGGCGCTGCCCGGGCAAAATTTCCAGTTAAAAATCTACCCAAAGTATTTCAGGATCCTCGCCGCTGCTACGGAGTTCGTGCACTGAGGTGAGATTCTCCAGACTCCGGCTTGAGTTAGGAGTAGAATGGAACACTTATGGGTTACACCCATATGCCGTGAAGTTGGTCCGCCTACTAAACTAAACTAAACAAACGTTTTAAAATATGGAACACTATATCAATTACGCCTCAAACCGTGGAAAAAAGGTATTTTTCTGTATACTTTTTTGTAGAAGAACCTTGTATGAAACAAATAAGTTGCCAGATTTCTGTAGTATTCTCTTACTAAATGTAAAACTGTAGAGTGACACAGAAAACGTTGGTGCACACGAAGAAATACCAGTCACACATTTGACGGTGTCTGTGACAGGGAGAGTTAGCAAAAATAGACAATAATTGCCGTCAGTGTCTACAATTTTCCGGTACCAGTAAGACAGACGTCTGCCAAGCTGGCAATTGACCCAGACTATATCCGTAAGAAGGCCAGTGATTGCCAATCAATGGGCATCTATTTTGGCGCTGGATATTCCTTTGAACTACAGAGTTCGATTGCTCTGTTCTTATGGTGGCGTTGTTTACAGCTTCTTTGTAACGGCTAAGCTCGTATAAGTGTTTCTCCCTGTCTCAATCTATCTCTCTCTATCGATATATCTCTGTCTCTCTCTTCCTCTCTCTTTCTATCGATCTCTATCCGTATCTCCTTCTCTCTGTCTCTCTCTCCCTCTCTCTATCTCGGTCTCTCTCCCTCTCTCTGTCTATCGATCTCTCCCTCTGTCTCGGTCTCTCCCCCCCCCCCCTCTTTGTCTCGATCTGTCTGTCTCTGTGTCTTTCTCTCTTACTGTCTCTGTGTCTATCTCTCACTCTCTGTCTATTTATCTCTCTTACCCTCTCTGTCTCTCTCACACTATCTTTGTCTCTCGCACCCTTTTTCTGTCTCTGTGTGTCTCTCACTCTCTCTGTCTCTCTCCGTCTCTCTTTGTCTCCCTAACTTTCTCTGACACCCTGTCTCTCTCTCTCGGTCTCTCTCGTTCTCTCTCTCTCTCTCTCTCTGTGGGTGGGCTCAGGATGTGTGGGTGGGAGGGGTGGGTTTGTGTGGATGGGTGGGGGATTGTGTGTGGGTGGGTGGGGGATTGTGTGTGGGTGCGTGCGAGATGTATGGGTGTATGGAGAGATGTGTTTGTGGGTGGGGATGTGTGTTTGTGTAGGTGGTTGTGGGTGAGTGGGTGGAGGAGGATATGTTGGTGGATGATTGATGGTGGGTTATGGGATGGGTGAGGGTATATGTGTGGGTGGGGAGATGTGGGTGTGGGGATATGTGGTGGGTGGGAGATGTGTGCAGGTGGGGGTGGTTGTGGGTTTGGGGATGTATATGTGGGTGAGGGATGTGTATGGGTGTGGGATGTTTGGGTGGATGGGTGGGGAGTGTGTGTGGGTGAGAGATGTGTAGGTGAATGTGTGTGGGGGTGTGTGGGTTGGGGGAGGGGTGCGTGATGGGTGTGGGTGATGGATTTGGAGATGTGTGTGTGGGTGGGGGATATGTCTGGCTGGGTGGGGGTGTGTGTGGCTGAATGAAGGATGTATGTGTGGGTAGTGAGGGTGATTGTAGTTGGGGGATGTGTGGATGGGTAGGAGATGTGTGGATAGATGTGTGTGTGGGTGAGGGATGTGTCTTTGGGATGTGTGTGGGTGTGGTATTGTGTGGGAGGGGAGCTGGGTGTGGTTAAATGATGTTTGTGTGGGTGGGTGAAGGTGTGGTTGGGTTTGTGGGTGGGTGAAGGATGTGTGTGAGGGTGGGGGATGTGTGCTTAGATGGGTGGTTGGGATGTGTGTGTGTGGGTGGGTAGATAGGAGATGTATGTGTTGATGAGTGGGTAAGGGATGTGTGGGTGTTAGTGGTTGAGGGATAAGTACGTGTGTCTAGGGATGTGTGAGGGGATGAATGTATGGGTTGTGTGTGCGTGGATGGGAGGTGTGTGTTTGTGAATGGGGAATGTGTTGGTGGGTGAGGGATGTTTGTATGGGTGGGGAGATTGTGCGTGGGTGGGGATGTGTGTGTATATGGGTAGGGGTGTGTGGTTAAGGGATGTGTGGCTGGGGGAATGGGTGGATGGAGGATGTGTGGTTGGGTGGATGATGTGTGGTTGGGTAGAGGATGTGTGGGTGGGTGATTGTATATGAGTAAGGGTGTGTGGTTAAGGGATGTTTGGTTGGGGGATGGGTGGGTAGAGGATGTGTGGGTGGGTAGAGGATATGTGGGTGGGTGAGTGTGTGCAGGTTAGGAGATGGTGGGGGATGTTTGTAGGTGCGGGCTCGGGATCTGTGAGTGGGCTGGGGGAGATGGGAGATTATGTGGGTGAGTGCGGAATTTGTGTGTGGGTAGGTGCGGAATATGTGAGTTGACGGGGAGACATGTGTGTGGCCGAGGAATGTGTGTTTGGTTGGGTGGTTGGAGGTGGGTGGGTGGAGGAGGATATTGGGTGAGTGATTGTTGGTGGGAAATGGGACGGGTAGAGGATATGTGAGTGGGTGGGGAGATGTGTGTAGGTGGGGGATGTGTGGGTTATTGAATGTATGTGTGCTTGGGGTGTGGGTGGATGGGATGTGTGGTGGGTGAGAGGTGTGTGTGGGTGGGGAGATGTGTAGGTGTAGGGATGTGGTGGATGGGTGGGGGAATGTATTGTATGTGTGTGTGGTTGGGTGGGGAAGTTGGAGTGAATGGGGGATGTGTGGGTGGGTGGTGGATGTGTCTCATAACATAGTAATATGCATTGTTTATGTTTACAAAATTCATGTGACAATGTTTTTTTCCTATGCACTGTTGATGAAAGAAAGATGAATGATTGGAAGGGCCGAATGTAAGACTGGCCTGCGTGCCCAATTTGTTACCCTTTGAAAATAAAGTCTGTTCGTTCGTTGTTCTATCACGCTGTCTCTCAGTATCTAGTCTCTATTTCCTTCTGCTCGTTCTATGAGCGCCAAGTAATACTATGTGTGTTTATTTATGTAATTGTCTTAGTGGCCTAAACGGTCCCCCCCCCCCCCATTGATCTCTGAGTATCTGTGCCTCTGCTCTTTTTCACTGTCACCCTGTCTCCGTCACTCTGTCTCCATGTCTGTGTCTCACACACTCTCTCTCTCTCCGTCACTCTGTCTCCATGTCTGTGTCTCACACACTCTCTCTCTCTCCGTCACTCTGTCTCCATGTCTGTGTCTCACACACTCTCTCTCTCCGTCACTCTGTCTCCATGTCTGTGTCTCACACACACTCTCTCTGTGTCACTCTGTTTCCATGTCTGTGTCTCACACACTCTCTCTCTGTCACTCTGTTTCCATGTCTGTGTCTCACACACTCTCTCTCTGTCACTCTGTTTCTCCTCTCTCTCTCTCTCTCTCTCTCTCTCTCTCTCTCTCTCTCTCTCTCTCTCTCTGTAGACGAACACACAGGCAGACAAACCACAAGCAGAGTAATAAAAACAGACAAACAAAGGAAAATAATGTAAACAGACAGCAAATTGATAAGATAAAAAGACGGACAGACACACCATCAAGGAATTAGACATGCGAGCAGCTAGCTAGACTAGAAAGGGACTGATTACCAATCAATGGTCATCTAGCCCACTCTGGATATGTCTTTGATCTACATACTTTACAGTAAGATTGCTCTGGTCTTGAGATGGTGGTGTTTATTACGTCTCTATAATGCATATGAAAGCAATGGCGAACCACTGAATGTAAAATTGCCTGGGAAATGACAAACAGCCAGTAGGGGCTGGATATGATTGAAGCATTCTGACAAACGACTTGCGATTTTATTATATAATGCATAAGTCTGTATGCTTGCGTGTATGTGCGTGCATGATTGTGTGCAGACAAACATTCAGACATAGGAAAATGCAGACAGAATAACAAAAGCAGGCAGGTAGAAAGAATAATAATGTAAACAGGCAGACAATTGAATCGATAGGATAATGCTCAAACACAAACAGACAGACAACAGACAGAAGGCAGGACAGACTGACATTTAACTAAATAGCTAAATTTAGAAATGCACACAAGAATTACATACATATTTTTTTTTTTTTTTGCGTTTGCTCACTTTGAACTCAAGCGTAGTTCACACACCTGCTACTACTTCTAGTGTACTGGACTGAAGTTTGCGTGTGGACTAGTTTTACCTATTACCAGTGTCCCTCGCCATCAGGTGAACCCACTCCGACTTCTGAGGTGCTTGTAATTTACATCCAAATTAATTCACAAAATGCTATTTCAAAATGCTCCAAGCTACCTTTGGCCATTGTTTAAATATAACGCAAGACATAGCGAACGACTAAATATACTTCATGTCCCTAAACCTAGGATAGGCTTATATAAAACAAGCTTAGCATACTCTGCCACTCAGTTGTGGAACAATCTTCCACAAGAAATCAAAGACACCACCAATCATTATACATACAGTCGCAACCTGTTTGAACACTACCTCAGGACAGACTACATTCCCCCATTTAAAAAAAAAACAAAAAAAAAAAAAACACAACAACAAAGACAATAATAATGGTAAATTATCACGAACGACAACTAGCCAAAAATAATTTAAAAAATTCCCATATGTATGGCACGCAACACCTTCTTTGGGTATTTATAATGCCTATGTTAAAACATGGTCTCAATGAATCATGTATTATTGATTATTTTTCATGCGTTTTAATGCTTATTGTTCTTTTGTTGTCAAAGATTTGCTTCTTAAGAGATGTTGAATGAAAGAATGTATGAGAGGAAATAGAGAAGAAGGGCAGAATGTCAGACGGGCTTGCGTGCCCAATTCTTAACCCTTTGAAAATAAAGATGTTTGTTCGTTCGTTCGTTCGTTCGTTCGTTCGTTCGTTCGTTCATCCACAAGTCAAGGATGAGAAGTCAACATTTTAGTCGAACTGACCTGTGTAGGAGTTGAGTCCGCTACCTCTATACCAGCACGCCGAATGTTTAATAACGTTTTCTCTTATCCATTCGGCCATGCTTACCTCCAAGAATTACACATAAGAAAACACATAACTTACAACGAAATGTGCTCTTCGCGCAGATCCGATGACAACTAATGTGTGAGGTGACATCATCTAGTAAATTGATGGCACTGGTTCGTCAAGCCCAATACATCTGACATCGACAAGCACTTTTTTCAGGTTTACTTTACCTAGTCTTTGGCTGTCTCATGTCTACCTAAGGGCCTAAAGCAGTGGTTCTCAACCTTTTTTGGCCCGTGCCCCCTTCACCATATTTTCAGAACGTCCCCCCCCCCCCCTTTTCGTATTTACTACCTAAAAATTTGGCCCGTGCCCCCCTTCACCATATTTTCAGAACGTCACTCCCCCTTTCGTATTTCCTACCTAAAAATCCCACCCCGCCCCTACACAGTATACGTAATAATGGAAGCTAAATTTAATAGCACATACTAAAACAAGTCTAGACGAAGACATAAAATGTGATTTGTGGGTCTGCTTTATAAAATAAATTTTAGAAGGGTGAGACGTGCAGAAGCGTACAGTATGAAGTGAAAAACAATATCTAGTAATCGGTTCTTGTATTAACGCGATCTTGAAATACTCTTAATTCCCTCCCCCCCCCACCCCCCACCCCGGAAAACCTAAAATTCCCCCCTGTGAGGGGGTTGGGAATTGCCCACCGGTTGAGAACCACTGGCTTAAAGAGTAGCTGGTTTGTGAATCCTTTCCTCTGGTTCCTATCCCTTAAACTGTCTGACATGGGAGACCCTACCAGTAGCTGCGCAAAGTCGACATTGCTTTTGGGGTCACTCGAACACGCAAGTCCTTCCATCCCTGTAAAGTGGAGACACGACAGACGCGTGACAACTAATTTAAGATTCTGAAGTTCACGGATGTTTTGGGATCGAGTAAAACGTGTGTTAACGTGAACAGCATGGGTTGCCAAGGAAACAGTGTGCAAGGGGTATCAATTTACGCTAGCGGCGGGTCTAATGTATAGTGACCAGCATGTCACAGTGCTGTAACTATTATAAGAGTGACAATATTGTTATGAGGGTAACATAACTGTTATAAGAGTGACATAGTTTTGTAAGAGTGACATAACTGTTGTAAAAGTGACATAACTGCTATAAGAGTTACATAACTGTTATAAGAGTGACATAACTGTTATAAGAGTGACATAGCTGTTATAAGAGTGACATAGCTGTTATAAGAGTGACATAACTGTTATAAGAGTGACATAACTGTTTTAAGAGTGACATAGCTGTTATAAGAGTGACATAACTGTTATAAGAGTGACATAGCTGTTATAAGAGTGACATAGTTTTGTAAGAGTGACATAACTGTTGTAAAAGTGACATAACTGCTATAAGAGTGACATAACTGCTATAAGAGTGACATAACTGTTATAAGAGTGACATAGCTGTTATAAGAGTGACATAGCTGTTATAAGAGTGACATAGCTGTTATAAGAGTGACATAGCTGTTATAAGAGTGACATAACTGTTATAAGAGTGACATAACTGTTTTAAGAGTGACATAGCTGTTATAAGAGTGACATAGCTGTTATAAGAGTGACATAGCTGTTATAAGAGTGACATAGCTGTTATAAGAGTGACATAGCTGTTATAAGAGTGACATAGCTGTTATAAGAGTGACATAACTGTTATAAGAGTGACATAACTGTTTTAAGAGTGACATAGCTGTTATAAGAGTGACATAACTGTTATAAGAGTGACATAGCTGTTATAAGAGTGACATAGTTTTGTAAGAGTGACATAACTGTTGTAAAAGTGACATAACTGCTATAAGAGTGACATAACTGCTATAAGAGTGACATAACTGTTATAAGAGTGACATAGCTGTTATAAGAGTGACATAGCTGTTATAAGAGTGACATAGCTGTTATAAGAGTGACATAGCTGTTATAAGAGTGACATAACTGTTATAAGAGTGACATAACTGTTTTAAGAGTGACATAGCTGTTATAAGAGTGACATAGCTGTTATAAGAGTGACATAGCTGTTATAAGAGTGACATAGTTTTGTAAGAGTGACATAACTGTTGTAAAAGTGACATAACTGCTATAAGAGTGACATAACTGCTATAAGAGTGACATAACTGTTATAAGAGTGAGATAGCTGTTATAAGAGTGACATAGCTGTTATAAGAGTGACATAGCTGTTATAAGAGTGACGTAACTGTTATAAGAGTGACATAACTGTTATAAGAGTGACATAACTGTTATAAGAGTGACATAACTGCTATAAGAGTGACATAACTGTTATAAGAGTGACATAGCTGTTATAAGAGTGACATAACTGTTATAAGAGTGACATAGCTGTTATAAGAGTGACATAACTGTTATAAAAGTGACATAACTGTTATAAGAGTGACATAGCTGTTATAAGAGTGACATAACTGTTATAAGAGTGACATAACTGTTATAAGAGTGACATAGCTGTTTTAAGAGTGACGTAGCTGTTATAAGAGTGACATAACTGTTATAAGAGTGACATAACTGTTATAAGAGTGACATAGCTGTTATAAGAGTGACATAGCTGCTATAAGAGTGACATAGCTGTTATAAGAGTGACATAACTGTTATAAGAGTGACATAACTTTTATAAGAGTGACATAACTGTTATAAGAGTGACATAACTGCTATAAGAGTGACATAATTGCTATAAGAGTGACATAACTGCTATAAGAGTGACATAACTGCTATAAGAGTGGCATAGCTGTTATAAGTGTGACATAACTGTTATAAGAGTGACATAACTGTTATAAGAGTGACATAGCTGTTATGAGAGTGACATAACTGTTATAAGAGTGACATAACTGTTATAAGAGTGACATAACTGTTATACAAAAACAAAAGTCCTTGTCTATCAAGCCTGTGTCCTTAGTACTCTTCTCTATGGCAGTGAAACCTGGACAACTTACTCACACCAAGAGAACAATTTAAACAGCTTTCATATGCGGTGTCTGCGAAGAATTCTTGGTATTAAGTGGCAAGACAAAATCACAAATACTGAAGTATTGGAAAGATCAGGTTGTGTGACAGTTTATTCCATGCTCAGTCTTCGTAGACTTAGATGGATAGGACATCTTAGGAGGATGGATGATGGTAGGTGAATTACAGATGGGTAAGAGATCTCAGGGTCGGCCTCTACTACGATACAAAGATGTGTGTAAGCGGGACATGATTGATACAGGCATTAATAATGCACATTGGGAGCAAGTCGCCGCTGAACGTGTTGCATGGAGGGCAAATATCAGAAATGGAATAAAGTCAAAGGAGAAAATTATTGCAGAAAAGTCACACACCAAGCGTTTGAGACGTAAGATGGTGCATGATGGTGGAAATGACCACGTGTTCAGATGCACCCACTGTGAACGGACATTTACAGCGCAAATTGGCCTTATCAGTCACACTCGCTACCGCCATAGTTAAAAGTTATTCTGCCTTTTTAAAGCACAAACTATCGTCTGTCAAGACGGCAAGGTGCCAATGTATAACTGTTATAAGAGTGACATAACTGTTATAAGAGTGACATAACTGCTATAAGAGTGACATAGCTGTTATAAGAGTGACATAGCTGCTATAAGTGTGACATAGCTGTTATAAGAGTGACATAACTGTTTTAAGAGTGACATAACTGTTATAAGAGTGACATAACTGTTATAAGAGTGACATAGCTGTTATAAGAGTGACATAACTGCTATAAGAGTGACATAACTGTTATAAGAGTGACATAGCTGTTATAAGAGTGACATAACTGTTATAAGAGTAACATAACTGTTATAAGAGTGACATAGCTGTTATAAGAGTGACATAACTGTTATAAGAGTGACATAGCTGTTATAAGAGTGACATGGCTGTTATAAGAGTGACATAACTGTTATAAGAGTGACATAGCTGTTATAAGAGTGACATAGCTGTTATAAGAGTGACATAACTGTTATAAGAGTGACATAACTGTTATAAGAGTGAATTAGCTGTTATAAGAGTGACATAACTGTTATAAGAGTGACATAACTGTTATAAGAGTGACATAGCTGTTATAAGAGTGACATAGCTGTTATAAGAGTGACATAACTGTTATAAGAGTGACATAGCTGTTATAAGAGTGACATAACTGTTATAAGAGTGACATAACTGTTATAAGAGTGACATAATAAGTTATAAGAGTGACATAACTGATATAAGAGTGACATAACTGTTTTAAGAGTGACATAACTGTTATAAGAGTGACATAACTGTTATAGGAGTGACATAACTGTTATAGGAGTGACATAACTGTTATAAGAGTGACGTAACTGTTATAAGAGTGACATAACTGTTATAAGAGTGACATAGCTGCTATAAGAGTGACATAACTGTTATAAGAGTGACATAGTTTTGTAAGAGTGACATAACTGTTGTAAAAGTGACATAACTGCTATAAGAGTGACATAACTGCTATAAGAGTGACATAACTGTTATAAGAGTGACATAGCTGTTATAAGAGTGACATAGCTGTTATAAGAGTGACATGACACTCTTATAAAAGCCACACTGGAGTGTAATGTTGAAGGCAAGCGAGCAAGAGGTAGACAAAAATACAAGTGGGAAGATAACATTAAGGGATGGAGAAACAGCAATCTGACAGAATATACAGTCAGGGCCAAAGACAGACAGTGTTGGAGATCCATTGCCACCAACCTTCATTGTGGAGACGGCACCTGATTGATTGATTGATTAGCATGTTTGTTTACACGTGAAAGCCTCGACGTACAGGATTGAGTAATCACTCAGTGGTGCCAAGAGGAATAAACTAGTTGCCATCGCCTCTGGGATTAGATTATTAACGGTAACGGAACGTTTTCCCACCGCCCTGATATATATTGGGTATATGGTGCTCATTACAAACCAGTCTGCAAGCGATGGATGAAGTGATGAATTTTACGACAACCATCTTTAGTTCACTCATTTCCTAGTACCCACTGTAGGGTGGGACCAGCTGGGAAACCAGATTTGGCTGGGATCAGCTGGGGACCCAGTATAGGCTGGGATCAGCTGGGGACCCAGTTTAGGCTGGGATCAGCTGTTGACCCAGGTCAGTGTTTCAACAATCCCTACCTCTAGGGGAATTCGAAAGCATGACCACTGAACCGACCATGGCCAACAGCATGCCACAACAAGCAATGATGTACAGACCAGATGGAAACAGAGGAAGAGGCCGACCACGTAAACGTTGGACGGAGGGAATAACAGAATCCATGGGAATGTCGATATACGAAGCCCATAACCGGGCACTCTCACGAAGTTTATACTTCACCTCGACACCGCAAGGTACAAGAGGAACACGATGAGATGAGATGAGACTGAACCGACAGACAAGAGTGTTAGACACTGAGCCATGAAGACTTCCTATAGATTTTTACTGTATAGAAAGATAAATGTAGTCATATAGTAGATACAGTTCGTTGGAGTTGTTTGAAGTGTTAAGCCTTCATATATCCTAGACTGATGAGTTCCTTTCTTTGTTGCCTTTTCTTCGTAGGGAAATTCCCACAAATGTTGACTCGAATTTTTTTTACTGAGGTCAGTTAGCTTGTCCAGTTTTGCTTCTTTCTTGTTACGACAAGGTTGTGTCCTGTCCCCCCTCTTGTTCATAACCTACATATACAAGCTATGTAAAGAAACCAGCCAACAGAGACCCTAATAACACCGCATGATGAACATAATACCAAATGGAAGCAGAAGAAGAGGCCAGCCAAGTAAAGGATGGACAAAGGGAATAGCAGAGACCATGGGAACCTCGATACACGAAGCCCATGAACCGGTGCTGTTTGTGCTTCACCACGACACCGCAAGATACAAGAGGAACATGATGAGCTATGTGATGAATTAGCTGGTTGGAAGAAACTCCAATCTCTGTTGAGAATTGAATGCATACAACTATCTTGGTATACTAGTGCATTTCTCACTATGCAACATCGGCTCTAGAAACACACTATTATAATGATTTCCGTAATTGTGCTCTGTAAAACTGCTTTACTTTGTGTTATTTCATATTGAATAAAACATAGAAGACTAGAACCATATCGGAACTAAAATCACCGTGAGAAGAGAATTAACCACAGTGATGAGTAGTAAAGGGAAGACATGGAGAGAGTTACAAGCGATGGAAAAAAGATTAACTGTTCGACGTAAGTTGGTCAAGGTTCTGTGATACAATGAATGATTGAAGGGCAAAAGAAGAAGAAGCCTTACGCCAGTTGCGGTAAAAGCGTGGTAGAGAGACAAATACTTCATGATGCCACTCTTTGGGTGATTTCTTCACACTTCTGCTGTAGATCTGTCCCAGCAGAAGACTGTTAGAGATGTTAAGACCTCGGTGTCAGACAACGAGCACCGGCCAATGCAGTAGAAGAACGTGTTCTATGAAGATCAGCTACAGGAAGACGAATTTCAGCTGGCTGCTTTCAGGGATGAGTCATCCTTAAGTGGTTGAACTGAGACTGCTTGAAGGTAAAGTCCACGGTAGCTTGACCTATACCGGAAAAGTCGGCGGACAGACACCAAAAGTCGACAAACAAGAAAAGAAGACAAGGAGAATTGGCCGTGACAAGCGATGTATGCAGTACAACCGACGTTTGGTCAATGTTGTTGTTGGATTTGGACGCAAGAAGGGACCCCCATGCTCGCTCAAAAAGTGAAGAATATATATGAAAAATAAACATTCATGTAATGTTGTTGTTGTTGTTTTTTTTTTTTTTGCGCTCGCTCGCTAGCTTTGAACTCAAGAGTAGTCCATACACACAATTTATAGTAGTAATGGAAGTGGAAGTTTGCGCGTGGATTAGCTTTCCCTATTAACAGTGTCCCTCGCCAACAGGCGAAACCACTCCAACTTCAGAGGTATTCATGTAATGTAAGACCGGCTCTGTGGCAAAGGCCTTACGCAATTCGTAATCCCGCATACCGCTTTTAAAACACAGCTGCGGGTGATTTTGCAGCAGACCTCCTTGCGTTAGTGTTCATACAATGGTATGGGCGTCGGTCGTTCAGAAAGCAATGAGAAACTATTAAACTTGACAAGAAATAACAAACAGCCAGACAATTATGGTGTTGACTGCCATGTCCTGTAAAGGATATGCAACTAGAAGAAGAAGAAGAAGAAGAAGAAGAAGAAGAAGAAGAAGAAGGAGGAGGAGGAGGAGGAGGAGGAGGAAGAAGAGGAGGAGGAGGAGGAGGTCAAGAAGAAGAAGAAGAAGAAGAAGAAGAAGAAGAAGAAGAAGAAGAAGAAGAAGAAGAAGAAGAAGAAGAAGAAGAAGAAGAAGAAAAAGGAGGAGGAGGAGAAGGAGGGGCATGAGGTGGAGGAGGAGGACTAGGTAGAGGGAGAGGAAGAGGGAGAAGGAGAAGTAGAACCTTGCCACATATCTGCTATATCATGATTGAGGAAATGATGTCCTTTACCATTGGTCTATGAACATACTCGGCTACGTCTAAAATGGGTGGTGCCACACGAGGAGACAGGCTGAGACACAACGGCCTCATTGATGGCAACAGCCAAATGACCGGGCTATTATACGGGTATGTGGATGGGACAATTCTGGCCCAGTATGTATAATGAAACACATGACATTTTAGTAACCTTTCGTGACAATTTGCCTCCATGATTACAGTCTCTTTCTCTCTCTCTCGCTCTCATTCATTGAGGGATGTGTGGGTGGCTGCGGAGTGTGAGGGTGGATGAGGGATGTGTCTCACAACATTGCAATATGCACTGTTTATGTTTACAACTTTCATTTGACAATGTTTTTTTCCCCATGTGAATGTACCATGCGTAATATGCATTGTTTATGCTTACAAAATTCATTTGACAATGTTTTTTCCCCTTTGTAAATGTAACATGCACATTTGATGAATGAAAGATGAGTGATCGAAAGGGCCGAATGTAGGACGGGCCTGCGTGCCCAATTTGTTACCCTTTTAAAATAAAGTTCGTTCGTTCGTTCGTTTGTTCTCTCTCTCTCTCTCTCCATTTCTCTCGCCCTCTGTCCCTTCTCTCCCCCTGTCCTCCACCTCTTCTAGTCTCACTTTCTATTTGCCTCTCCTTCCTCTCTATGATTCTCATCGTTCTCTCTCTCTCTTTTTCTCCCTCTGACTCTTTCTCCCCTCCCCCACTCCCATCTTTCTTTCTTTCCTCCTCTCTTCCCCCTCTTTCTCCATATCTGTCACTCTCTTTCCACTCTCTCTCTCTCTTCGACCGTCACTTCTCTCTCTCCGTCTCTCTGCTCTCTCCCTCTCTCTCTCTCGTCTTCTTTCCACTCACTCTCCTCTCTCCCCCCTTCTCTCTCCCTTTTACTTTTTCTCCCACTCTCACTCCCTGTCTCTTTCCCAAGTTTTCTTTCAAATAAATACTACAAATAATTACGCTTTATTTGAAAAAAAAAAGACACTACGTCAACAGCATCATGATGTGCCCTGTCAGCTGGCCTAGGCATTCATGTCTCTCCACAAATGGCGGTCCTTTGTGTTCTTGGTCAACTCTACTGATGATATTTCTCCATGTCACTGGCTCAGTCCATCCAGCATTAATCCTCTTAGTCTGCATCTCTTCCCCTCGATCTTTCCAGTTGTCACCATGTTCTCCACCGCCTCTTCTCATCACATGACCAAAGAAAGCCGTTTGTCAATTTCTTACTCTTGTATAATAGTACCCTAGTTATATTCGGGAGGGGTAACTCTAGGCGGTGTGTTGGATTCTGTCGATAATTTAATACCCCCAAACCAGCGGAGGAAACATTAACATCCTAGATATAATCCCATACAATACGTGTGTGCTGTTCTGATACTGACCTGTTGAGTTGAGTTGAATCAAGAACCGACATCACAGTACTAGGGACATTATAATATGCGCCCCGTTGCCATCAGTATAGCGTCTCAATACTAATGGTAGCAGTTGCAATCCGTTGATGTGTTAGTCTGACCTTTCCTTGGATACATGAGTGTAGGCCAGATTCTTTGGCCACTCCCTGCAGTGTGATTCTCTCCAGGCAATGATAGTGTACCTGTTCTTCAACACTATACAAACGATTCCAAAGTGCTTTGCCATATCTGCCATATCATGTGCATCAATACTCCACCCAGAGGTGCAATCCCAACCAATTTGTCAGCCTGCACATTTCTCATACCAGCATGCCCTGGGGAAAAGATCCAACAGATGCTCACTATCTTAGATGTTTTAATTGACGTATGCCACCATGCACAGAGAATATCTGCATTTACACTGCTCAGCATGTTATGCGAGTCTGTTATAATTGCGAGATATGTGTGCTGTTTGTCTTCCAGGCAGCGGAGCGCCACAGTGACTGTCCCCACCTAGATTATCAGACTATAAGTTGTGATATCATATGCCAGACTCTTCTGCACCAAACACTGTACATTAACCTTCGTTATGACACCCCCCCCCCCCCGGGACTTCTTTTTCCTGGTAGCACAGTTCCATCCATGTTGATGATTATAGCACATGGAAGCGAATTGTCGTGTATCTGAAATGCCCTGATTTCATCCTAATATACTCTTCTGCAATTATCCCGCTTGAGGCTCATCATCATCAAGTGTCCTGCCAGCTAGCGTAGGCGTTCATGACTCTCCACAGATCTCTGTCGTTGGTGTTCTGGATCAACTCTGCTGATGGCATTCCTCAATGCCACCGTCTTAATCCATCCAGCATCGTTTCTCTTGGTCTGCCTCTGCCTCTCTTCCCCTCGATCTTTCCAGTTGTCACGATGTTCTCCAATCACTCTCTTCTCATCACAAGACCGAAGGTCTCGGCTGGCAAAGATTAGTTTCATCTTTGTGCCAGGGCATGCGGGAGTACAAGGGAATGAGCGGGCTGACAAGCTCGCAGGTAACGCTACTGTGGAGGGCGGACGCGCCATGAACCAGGCTGCCATTTTGAATGCTCTACGAGAAGTAAGACCTTTGCGAGAACCAAGTGATGACTGTGAATCTACAACCATGGCCAGACTGCGAGAACAGCAAATTAAAAGAGAGGTGGCCAAACAAGAACACAACGCAGGAAGCCAAAGAAGACTGATAAACCAACACAGACCTGGTGTCGTTAGCCGCTACACGCTGCGGGATTTGCTGAGGAGAGGATCCGAGCACTTTTGGACTGAATGGTTCGATGTGCAATGAGGATGATCTGTCGACTAACTAACTAACAGACCGAAGAAAACTGTTTGTCTCTGTCTTATTGTTGTATATAATGTTCTAGTTTCATTAGCCTGTCTCAGACAGTCGTTGTTAGTTACTCCGGCAGTCCAAGGAATTCGCAACATTCGTCTCAGGAACCACATCTCTGTTGCTTCTAATTTCATCCTTATTTGTTCATTTACATTTCAAGATTCACTGCCATACAACAAAACTGGTCCTACATAGCACTTCAGCACTCTCTTTCTTACATTTGATGATAGTGACTTATTGCATAAGATACTCTTCATTTTCTGAAATGCAGACTTTCCTTGCCATATTCTGCTCTTAATCTCTGTTGTACATCTTCCATCTGGTGTTATAAATTCCCCTGGGTATTTAAAATTATCCAGTTGGTTAAGAATTTTCCCTTCTATTTCTATTTTGGCGTCACCATTTTCTTTGATATCACCATTGTTACTGTTTTATTGATATTCAAGGAGCGTCCTTTGTTTGCACTCTCTGTTACTACAATGTCCAGCAATTGTTGTAGGTCTGTCTTGAGGCTGGGATTTAATAAAATTGACGTAGTCGAACCAGCATTTAAAGTTTGGACAGATTTATTTACACATGATTACGTTTAAAAGTATCTATAAAACGTTGTTGGAAAGTTGCTATTCTATGGCACTTGCTGACATTTTTCAGCGTTGCAAACTGGATTTTTAAAATATATATTAAGATAGGGACACGAACTGAGCACTGTTCAACAATGTCTTCCTAAAACATTATACTATCAATGTTAGGCTCCCCCTCAGCTTGGGTTGAAGCCTCATGATGATAAAATATCTTAAACCTATAGAAGAAACATTGCCAACGTAGAACTAATCAAAGATATAATATATGAAACATGTAGAGGAAATATTGCCACCGTAGAACTAATCAAAGATAACATATCTGAGACCCGTAGAGGAAACATTGCCAACATTGAACTAATCAATCATAAAATATATGAAACCTGTAGAGGAAGCATTGCTAACCTAGAACTAATCAAAGATAAAATATCTGAAACCTTAAATAAATGTGTATGTTTTATACTATTTCAACACATCAGAAACTTGGAGACGCGTGGATTAGTGGCATAGTAGTTAGTGCGCTTGCCATCCAAGATAGTGGTCTGGATCAATCCCCAGCAGAGTTCCCCCCCCCCCCAGCCATTACAGCTCTGGGGTCGAGCCAGCCTCGCAACAATGGGTACCAGACATTTTCCAGAATGTTCTGGTAATCATTAGTGAAAGAAGGCGACAAGGAAGTGAACTGATCAGTCTACCTCATATGTCTTGTATGGAATATATGAAGGCCTAACACTTCATAGCACAACAGCGGGTTCCAAATATTGCTGTTAAGTAACCGGGGGTGCAGAGTTGGGGTGAGCGCCCAACCTTGCATAAATACCCCATGGCTCGTGCATTCACCACCTCTACAGCAAAAGTCCAACTCCTGGACTTCTCGTGGCGGACCTGTCTAACCTAACAGGAGAAGGGGCGGCGCTAGTCACTGGCGCCAAAAAAATAACCAGAAAGCTCTAGATGTGTATGCACGTACATGCATGTGAAGACACGTGTGTGCGTGCCTACACATCTAACCTCGAGTAAGACAACAGTCTGCTCTAGTAAAGGAATGGCGCCGAAGACGGAGGCAACCAGCCAGGAGGCGCACCAGAGAAATCGGGATGCCACGCAATTACGCCATGAAATATGTCGACTGCTGCTAAATGACAGCATTGCAGTTGTATACACATTTCAAGCTAACGAAAGAAGAAGAGGAAGAACAGCCAAACAGCGAAATCTACTGTAAGACCACATTTACCTTTCATAGGAACCTTGGTACAGTATATCTAATCGATAAAAGCTACTCTATAAACATGATTTTCCAGATGAAAATTTATGTTGCAACGTTCATTACTTCGGCTTCGTTTACTCCAAATGTTTGTGGCATCCGGTCTAGGAAATAGGCAGTCGAGGAAATGAATACCTGCACGGGAAAGCTCATTTAGCACTGCCGATTCTCATCGCCACGTGGTGGGATAACCTGCTTTTAATCTCCGTGACACAATATCGTAAATTGTGTTTCTACCCTGATTGCGTTCGACGTCTGTTCCTCTAACATGGTGACGTTTGTTGCTGTGCTGTTGTTTTCATTGGAAAAGTGTAATTTGCAGGTTGTTATTACATTGAGGTTTTTATCAACTTTGTGTTTTAACCCTTGAAGTTTTCCGCTAGGCATTAGAGTGGGCTGGCGTGCTTGCGATGTTGGTAGCCAGCTCCGCTGGTATTGTCATGATTTGCATTTAAATGAGGGAACTGCAGTAAAATTTGATAATGCAACAAATGAATCACCAAAATAACGAGAATAAAGAAAAAGCTTTAACCGCATTTTATTATTTGTGATCGTGTTTTTGATACCAGTGTTTCATGGAAATATTCCCAGCATCATTCAGAGAATCTCAGCCTGGGCATTTTGATCTTGAAGCGGAAGCTATAACCTGTGAGCCCGAGAACCTCCTAATAAGAAATTACCTAACAGTTTTTATTCGGTGTTTTAAGTATTTCAGCCAAGTATTCTTCATTTATTCACTTCACATGCTGCCGTGTGCACCCGACGAGATGCAGCCAGGAAAAAAACATTGCGACATATTGTGTGTGGATTCTGTGTTTAAATTACATGATGCCTTTATTATCGATCTAGTGATTTCTTCTTCTTTGAAGAACTGTAAAAGTAATCAGAAATAAATATCATAATAGGTGGTTTTAATGCAAAAGTAGGAAATCAAGGCGATGGTTGCAATGTAGGCAACCGTGGTTTGGGAGAGCGAAGCGAAAGAGGATACAGACTTGTAGAAAGGGCAAAAGAATGAGAAATGGTTTTAGAAAACACCTGGTTTAAACAGCATCCTAGAAGATTATGGACATGTAGAAATCCAGACAGCAGGATTAAAAACCAAACAGAATACATCCCGATTAGCAGAAGATTTCGTAATGCGTTAACAGTTGTAAAAACTGACCCCAATACAGACTATTACAGTGATCACAGATTAATTACAGGCAAATTAAGGGTAAAGTTAAAGAAAGTCAGTATACAACAGAAAACCCTAAATATGATTTGTGCAAATTGAGAACTGACAAAGAAATACAAGAAAATTTTAATTAAGAAGTAGAGATTTTATTAGAAGTAAAGAACAAATTTGATATATTATCTGATCTGGCGATCCCATTTCAAGATGTGGATGATTAATGGGAAATGTCGAAGAATTCAATCAGTTGTGCTGCAGAAAAAAAACTATTCCAAAATTAAATAAAGTGGGTCGTAAAACATGGATGACCGAAGAAATTCTACAACTAGTGGAAACAAGAAGACAGAACAAAAATAATCCTGCCAAATATGAAGAAATTCACAAAAAAGTCAGAATATTATGTAAGGAGGCAAAAGAAGCATGGCTCAAGAAAAACTGCATAGAAATTGGAAAGCAATGCAACAGTAAAAATATTAACCTAATTCACAAAAGAATTCAGAAGCTTACTAATCAAAGAACACGTACATCAGCAAGCTGGCTAAAGACAAAAGATGGAAAAAAATCATAATAGAAAAAGATCAGATTTTATATGTATTATCAGATTATGTGAAAAACCTTTATGATTATAACAGAGAAGAACATTATGATATTCAAAATAATAATGAAGGACCATCAATTTTGAAAACGGAGGTTCAGAATGCTCTTCACCATATTAAATCTGGTAAAGCCCCCGGTTCAGACAGCTTCACAACAGAAATGATTAATGCTTTAGAAGAATATGGAATATATACAGTTACCAGACTGCTGAATACAATATACGATACTGGAAATATACCTCACGAATTATGTAACTCTGTATTTATTGCAATCCCAAAGAAATCAGGAGCCTTGAATGTGATCAGCATCGAACAATTAGTATAATGAGTCACATCACGAAGATTTTGCTAAGAATTATCATGCAAAGAGCCAAGAAGAAAATACAACCTGAAATAGGAGAACAATGTGGGTTTGAAGAAGGCAAGAATACAGTAAAAGCTGTATACATGCTGAGAACAGTAATTGAACGTTCTATAGAAGTAAACAAAGATCTACATCTTTGCTTCATTAACTACACAAAGGCTTTCGATAAAGTGAGACATTTCGACATGATAGGGATGCTTGAAGATCTACAAATTGATGGAAAAGACCATACACTTGTAAATAACATATATTGGAAACAACAAGCTGCCATATGAATTGATAATGAAGTAGGTCAATATCAGCCTATTAAGAGAGGTGTGAGACGGGGATGTGTATGTTTCCAGATCTTTCTTCTCTGTACAGTGAAAATATTTTCAGATATATAGAAGGTATGGAAGAAATCAACATTGGGGGTTAATACATCAATAACATTAGATATGCAGATGATACAGTCTTGATTGCAGACAATGAACAGGACCTGCAACATGTAGTAGATGCGGTTGTTGCACTCAGTGAACAACTAGGATTAGAATTAAATTGTAAAGAAGGAAATACCACAATGTAATATACAAGTAAATTGGCATATTCTTAAACAAGTGAATCGGTACAAGTATCTCGGAACAGTCATAACATCTGATGGGAGATGCCTTGAAGAAATTAGAACACGAATTGCCATTGCGAAGGCAGCCTTTTGCAATATAAAAAACATACTGACCAATAAAAAGATATGTATTGAAACGAGAAAAGAAGCGTTGAAGTGCTACATAGAAACTGTACTTTTGTATGGATGTGAAGCTTGGACAATGAGCAGACAAGCTGAAAAACATCTGATGGCCACGGAAATGTAATTTCTGAGGAAAATGCAAAGAATACCATGGACAGACAGAAAAACCCATGAGCAAGTCCTTCAAGAAACAAATGGAGGTCGTAAACTGATTAGAGACATTAAACGTAGACAGTTAAATTTTTTGGGGCATATTATGATAAAAGATGAATTGGAGAACTTGGTGACAACTGGCAAGATCGAACGGAAAAGATCAAGGGAAGGACCGAGAAGTAAATACCTGGATGGCATGGCCACGTAGCATGGACGAGACAGAAACACGGAGCTGATCCACGACTCTGGTGATCGAGTGAGATGGCAAAATATGACCGCCCACGCTTATCGGCATGGCATATGATGGATGATTTGATGTCTGCGCTTTGGCTTTTCAAAAGATATCATGTGGTGGTTAATTCTGTCACTTGTGTCCTCGCTACCTCCCCTCGATCCAGTATCTTGTAGCCGGGAAGGTTAACCCGGTCAACAAATGCCCGCAGAAGTCGAATGTGTCGGCCTAACGGCGCAAGAATCAGCTCTGCTGTAAACAGGCACAACGCAATCAAGGCCGGATGAACGCAGAAGGAGAAGAAGTATCTTGCAGTGGTCAACTCTATCACCGGTGTCTCAGCTTCCTTTCCTCGATGTAGTGTCTTGTAGTGGTTAACTCTGTCACTGGTGTCTCAGCTTCCTCTCCTCGATCTAGTGTCTTGTAGTGGTTAACTCTGTCACCGGTGTAACAGCTTCTTCCACTCGACCCAGTGTTTTGTAGTGGTTAACTCTTTCACCAGTATTACAGCTTCCTCCCCTCGTCTAGCAATGTCTTGTAGTGGTTATCCCTTTCACCAGTGTCACAGCTTCCTCCCACCGTCTCAGTGTCTTGTAGTGGTTAACTCTTTCACCAATGTCACAGCTTCCTCCCCTCGTCTAGCAGTGTCTTGTAGTGGTTAACTCTTTCACCAGTGTCACAGCTTCCTCCCCTCGTCTAGCAGTGTCTTGTAGTGGTTAACTCTTTCACCAGTGTCACAGCTTCCTCCCCTCGTCTAGCAGTGTCTTGTAGTGGTTAACTCTTTCACCAGTGTCACAGCTTCCTCCCCTCGTCTAGCAGTGTCTTGTAGTGGTTAACTCTTTCACCAGTGTCACAGCTTCCTCCCCTCGTCTAGCAGTGTCTTGTAGTGGTTAACTCTTTCACCAGTGTCACAGCTTCCTCCAACCGTCTCAGTGTCGTGAAGTTGGTTAACTCTTTCAACAGTGTCACAGCTTCCTCCCACCGTCTCAGTGTCGTGAAGTGGTTAACTCTGTCACCAGTGTCACACCTTCATCCCCTCAATCTAGTGTCGTGAAGTGGTTAACTCTGTCACCAGTGTCACACCTTCATCCCCTCAATCTAGTGTCGTGAAGTGGTTAAATCTGTCACCAGTGTCACACCTTCATCCCCTCAATCTAGTGTCGTGAAGTGGTTAACTCTGTCACCAGTGTCACAGCTTCCCCCCACCGTCTCAGTGTCTTGTAGTGGTTAACTCTGGCACCACTGTCACATCTTCATCCCCTCAATCTAGTGTCGTGAAGTGATTAAATCTGTCACCAATGTCACAGCTTCCATGCCCTGATCTAGTGCCGTGTAGTGGTTAACTCTTTAATTAGTATCTGGACTTCAGACCTTCAAAAGACTGTCATGTAGTGATGTATTCGTTCAGCAAAATTGGGATCTCCACTCGTCGTCCAAAGGCATGTAATGATTAAGTCTTTCAGCGGTACCTTGACTCCCTTCTTTCAACCCGATCCCACGTATAAAATAACTCTTTCTGCCCCACAAGGTTCCACAATTAAATCCACTATTAAAAAATCATGGGTACATGACTTTCTAAATGCGAAATACACAGTGGATGCGGTTGTAATCGTAGTAGTAGGTGAAGCCAGATTTCTTCAGTATCTCTAACCAAATGTAAAATGTTCGAGAACACACTGCACGAAAACTGAGTTCAAGAGATAGAAGCTGTCACGTCATTGTTTGGGAGTGAAAGAGTTAATGCAATTGTTTTTATCGTGTATTGTATTCACACCAACCCTATATTACCAATCTTGCGCAAAATCAACACCTGTGAGATGAGATGCTTGAGGGGAGCTGCCAATGACAGACAGAAGACCAAGTGGTTCGGTCATCTCGTTAGAAAGTAACACCATCTCCTATCAGCACTGAAGCTACAATAAAGAAGATCTGATATGAAAGTACATGGACGGCCCAGAAGAAAATGGATAGACTATACCAGGACATGTTATAATCACACTATAGAATGATACTTACTATTTACTGGAATGTGACTATCCAGTGCCACCCAACAGGCTCTGGGACGTCAATTATTCCTCCCCTGGACGCTTCACTGCAAAAGAGTAAGATGATGATGATGATGATTGTATTGTTCTATAAATGGAAAGTCAAAGTAAAGGACTTGTATACACCTTGAATTCGAACCCATGACAGTAAGCTGGCTATTTACTGCGCTACGAAGCGCTGCACTCCCAGCTAAACGTACAATCACATACATACCATAGAGTATTCAGTTTAAAAAGATACACAGAATGAAAAAACGTATCCAGTGGGAGAATACTAAATAAAGAACATATCCAGTGGAGAATGATAAATAAAAATCGTATCCAGTAGGAGAATGCAAAATAGAAAACATATCCAGTGGGAGAATGCTAAATAAAAATACATCCAGTGGGAGAATGCTAAATATTTAAAAAAAATACCTATTCAGTGGGGAGAATACTAAATAAAAACATCCAGTGCGAGAATGCTAAATAAAAACATATATTTTGATGAAGGCTGGTCGCCGCAACGTCCTGAGCTTTCTGTAACTATGTTCTGTAAAGCTGCACTACTTTGTGTTATTTTATATCATTTACATTTCCAAAGCTTTACCGCAGTTCCGCTAATTTTATTCATACTTTAACAATGTTTACAACTGCAACAAAGTGTACTGTCTTGTCTTGTTAAACGTCATTTGTTTATGTCCGTATATTATACTTATATTATATTTATTTACTATTTCTAACTAGTTATTAGCTATCTTTGTTTTTCTTTTCTTTTTCGGAGATTCATCTATCTCTTATCTTCCATTTCATGTTCTCATTTTTTCATCGTTTCATTCTTCTCATCCTGTTATTACGCTTTAATGTAGTCGCTGTGGTGTCTTCCCCGTGATTATAAGTTGTTTACTGTATTTATTTGTTTGCTGGTGAAGGCTAGTCACCGCAACGTTCTGTGTTTTGCGTAATTGGGTTCTGTAAAGCTGCATTACTTTGTGTTATTTTATATTTTATCCAGTGGGAGAATGCTGAACCATAAAACACATCAAGTGTAGAATGCAGGACAGATGCATGAATAAAACACGATATGATTAGCTGCTTTCAATCAATAATGTTACACACAAAGGCTTTTAAAAATAAGTAACGAAACATACAAGGCCATATATAAATAAAGAAGCATTGAGTGGTGCAGTTTCCTTGTGTAGCACGCGAGCGCACGTGCATAGCTGTGTGACATCCCTGATCGCACCAATGGCTTCTCAGTGGAAACAAAGGAAGTTGTTGAACGCCAGCTACAGAATGCTGTTGGCAGAAAGATATTGATTTCTCGGTGGTTCTAAACATGTCCGGCTGTGAAGGATGAGCGCGTATTTGCTTGTTAATTGTTGTCTTTGTGTAGGATAACCTACTTCACATGGTGGTTATATCTCTGAATGAGACACTATTCAGAGAGCTAAAGATAGGGGGTATTGATGAATGTAACCATGGAACTGGTTAAATATCTGTTTCAGGAGTGTCCGATATATGCAGAACAGAGAAATGTATTTTGGTCTACTTTCGCACTTTTGTGGACTAAATCTATGGAGATGTCAACAAGCTTAAGTTGAGCTCATTTCTTTGCATTTATTTATATTGACTTCTGAATGTGAACGAAGAAGAAGAAGAAGAAGAAGAAGAAGAAGAAGAAGAAGAAGAAGAAGAAGAAGAAGAAGAAGAAGAAGAGGCGACGGCGGCGGCGGCGGCAGCAGCAGCAGCAGCAGCAGCAGCAGCAGCAGAAGAAGAAGAAGAAGAAGAAGAAGAAGAAGAAGAAGAAGAAGAAGAAGAAGAAGAAGAACAACAACAACAACAACAACAACAACAACAACAAGAACAAGAACAAGAACAAGAACAAGAAGAATAGAGGAGAGTAAAGGTAGTAAATAAAGAAAACTCTTTAAAGCCATGAGGTATATTAGATAGGTGATAATGAACATAAAACAAGAGAACATTTACACGTCATGACGTATATTGGGTGCTTGGTACTAGCACCGTATTTTGTAAGAACCATAGGGCACTCCAAATGACTTCCATAGGTAGCTTCCGGTAAAATGGCGACGACGTAACGCTTCTTTTTTTTCAGAGGTCGCAGTGTTTGTGTATTTCTGTGTAGAATGCGTTGTTATTTCGTTTTCGTTTTCGGAAGCTGTTCCCAAGAAACCACGGAAGGCAGGTGGTGGATGCAATTTTAAGGACAGTCGACACATAGTTGTTGGTTATGGTCTCAAGTTTTGCGAAGGTAGGCAGACGATCTCTTTAACGAGACAATGGCTACGGTCACCCGGCCAGTATGGTCACTGCGAAGAAGGTAAGCAACGGCAAACTACCTTCTTTAAAGTTGCCTAGTTTATCATGATTCGCCTAACTACAGATCATCACAAGAAAAGGACAGAGACACTGAAATTAGCAACATGGAATGTTCGAACATTAAGCGACGAAGAAAAATTAGATAACATAAAAAAAGAAATGGAAAGAGAGAAGAGTAATATATTAGGAATGTGCGAGACGAGATGGAAAGGTGCAGGGATTATGACAGGGGAAGATTGTAAGATTATTTATTCTGGAGGAGAAGAACGGTAAAGAGATGTAGCAATTATCTTGAATCGGGAAGTATCAAAATCTGTTCAAGGGTATTGAACTGTGTCAGACAGAGTTCTATTGATGACATTAATCGGCAGACCTTTTAACATAAACGTGATTCAAATGTATGCCCCAACAGGAGAATGCAGTGAACATAGTATAGAGGTATTTTATAATGACACTGAGTCTGCTTTGAAGAAATATAAAAATTCAGAAATAAATATTGTAATGGGTGATTTCAATGCAAAAGCGGGAAATCGAGGCGATGGATGCACAGTAGGTAACCATGGTTTGGGAGAGCGAAACGAAAGAGTATACAGACTTGCAGAATGGGCAAAAGAGCAGGAAATGATTGTAGGAAACACATGGTTTAAACAACGTCGTAGAAGACTATGGACATGGAGGAGTCCTGATAGCATAATTAGAAACCAGATTGATTATATCCTATTTAGCAGAAGGTTTAGAAATGCGTTAACAGGCACAAAAACAGTTCCTAATGCTGATTGTTACAGTAATCATAGATTGATTGCAGGAATATTGAGGGTAAAGTTAAAGAAAGTCACGTATTCACCAGGGAACACCAAATATGATCTGTGTACATTGAAAAAGGGCAAGGTAGTTCAAGACAATTTTAACATAGTAGTAAAGAACAGATTTGATATATTGTCTGATCTAGAGATCCAATTTCAAGATGTGGATGATCAATGGGAAATGTTGAAGAATTCAACCAGTTTGGCTGCAGAAACAACTATCCAAAATTAAAGAAATTTGGTCATAAGAAATGAATGATTGGAGAAATTTTACATCTAATGGAAACAAGAAGACACAACAAAAATAATCCTCCTAAATCTGAAGAATTTCACAGAAAAGTTAGAATGTTATGTAAGGAAGCATGGCTTGAGAAAAATTGCATAGAAATTGAAAAACACAATAGTAAAAATACCAAATTGAATGCACAAAATAATTCAGGAGCTTACTAATAAAAGAACGCGTACATCAGCAGTCTGCCTAAAACCAAAAGATGAAAAAATCATAATAGAAAAGATCAGATTTTACATGTATGGTCAGATTATGTAAAAAACATTTATGTTGGTTACGGAGACAGACAGTATGATATTCGAAATAATAATGAAGGACCATTAATTTTAAAGATGGGGGTTCAGAATGTTTTTAACCATATGAAAACTGGCAAGACCCCCCCCCCCCCCCACCCAGTTCAGACAACATTACAGCAGAAATGATTAATGCTTTAGAAGAATACGGAGTAAATCAAGTCACCAGACGGCTGAACACAACATGTGATACCGGAGATATACGTCCTGAATTATGTAATTCTGCATATATTGCAATCTCAAAGAAATCAGGCGCCTTGGAATGTGATCAACAGAGAACAATTAGTATAATCAGTCACATCACGAAGATTTTGCTAAGAATTATCATGCAAAGAGTTAGGAGGAAAATACAACCCGAAATAGAAGAACAATGTGGGTTTGTAGAAGGCAAGGGCACAATAAATGCTGTGTACATGCTGAGAACAGTAATTGAGCGTTTAATAGAAGTAAATAAAGACATACATCTTTGCTTTATTGACTACACAAAGGCTTTCGATAGAGTAAGACATGTCAACATCGTAGAGACGCTCGCAGATCTATAAATTGATGGGAAAGACCTTAGACTTGTAAAAACCATATATTGGAAACAACAAGCTGCCATCAGAATTGAAAATGAAGTAGGTCAATATCAGCTATTAAGAGAGGTATAAGAGGTGTGTAATGTCTCCAGATTTGTTTTCCCAGTATAGTGAAAATATTTTCAGAAAGGTACAGGATATGAAAGTAATCATCATTGGAGGAAGAATCATCAATAACATTAGATATGCAGATGATGTTGTATTGATTGCAGACAATGAGCAGGATCTGCAACATTTAGTAGATGTGTTTGTAGCACACAGTGAACAACTAGGGTTAGAATTAAATTATAAGAAGACTCCGATTATGGTCGTTGCTAGACGGTGATTTGCAATAAACAATGAGAACATCATCGGTAACCTGCAATAAAGAATGCGAACATCGTGAAAACGTTCAACGGTCTAGTGATTGCACCAATCCAACAGTGTCCAGAAGTAGAATATAAAAGGTGATCAAGGACTCGAAGCCGATATTCAAAATGCTGAGGCAATATTTATTTGCCTAAGTCCAAACTTGTTACACATTTACAATCCAAATCATCAATTCCGATTTATTGTTACCGTGCCTGTTATCGCCAGGCGGAACGGTAGAGAAACATTATTAAATATGAATTGTAAACGGTCAAACATTTTAAATATTTATAACTATCATGTCCCGGTACTTCTGTCCTTCACCAATTTGCCTATGTGTCAGCTTGCTGTGACTTACTGAGTCCCATTCTAAAATTGTCGCATCTGTCCGTGGCTTTCAGGCCGATATACATCATGCATTAATAGTCTCGTCCTTCTTTCCAATATTTGTTAGCCATCAGAATAAGTGTCCAGCCAGTACATAAGTTCTCTTCTTGCTGAGAATCGAAACGTGCTGCCTCTTCTTTCAAGCTCTAAGATCTGACTGTTTGTTGTTGTTGACAATCTCTCTGACGTTTTCTCCTTTTTACGTCACCTCTTTGGTTTCTCGTACAAGTTGGTTCGCGACTTTCTCCCCAACTCTCCTTTACGTCATTTCTCCTGTACTGCTACTTGGCAGTCGTCACTAGGAAAAACGAAATACCACAATGCAATATACAGGTATATGAGAATATTCTTAACAAGGGATTCGGTTTCTGAAGAAAATGCAAAGAACACCATGTACAGACAGAAAAACTAACGAACAAGTACTACCAGAAATAAATGAAAACCGTAAACTGTTTAGAGAAGTTAGTCGTACCCAGTCATTATTTCTTGTACATGTTATGAGAATATATAAATTAGAGAACTTGGTGACAACTGGCAAGATCGAAGGGAAGAGACCAAGGGGAAGACCGAGAAGTAAATACCTGGATGGCTTGTCTACGTGGTATGGTCGAGACATTAACACGGAGCTGATCCATGACTCTGGTGATCGTGTGAGATGGCAAAACTTGACCGCCCACGCTTATCGGCGTAGCACATGATTGATGTTTGATGGGTGGCAATATAAAAACACATAGCTCCTTCTTAAAGAATGTACTAGAGGAAAATCTAATGAGGAAGTGTGTAAAAGAAATACAACATTAAATGAGAGTTGAGCTGAGTTAAGAACCGACATTATTGCACTCGAGGCATTCCTATAAGAGCACATTCCTCATCTTCAACAGCTAGCGTAGAGTTCCAATACTCATGGTGCCCGTTGCAATCTGATTATATGTCCGTCTTGCTTTACCTCTAAGTGAGACGGTCGACCAGATCCTCTGATCACCTCCTGCTGCTGCATTATTTCTAGACCATGATAGCCTAACTTTCTTATGCATTATTCACTTACGCCCAGAGGGTCTTCATCACATCTCCCTTATCATGCATCAGATCACCCCTCAATGATGCGGCACCAGGCCAATCTGTACGAAGCATGCCAGTCTTCACCTTTGTCAGCATGCCTTGTGAATCAGCTACAATTACAATATGTGTATACAGTTTGTTCTCCAACCAGCCGCAGTAACCGCCTCCATCTCCATTCTCATACTTGAGGTAGTGGTGTCAAATGCCAAACTCTCCTTTATTAAACATTGGCCATTGACTTTTGCTATGAATCCCCAGCCACTTTTTTGCCTCTCAACACAGAGCCATCGGTGTAGATAATCACATCACAAGGACGAGAGTAGTCATGAATTAATTACAAAATTTCTACTTCCCTAACGCCTGCTGGCAACTCCATTCACTCACGTCCCAATGTGATTATAACCCCTCACAAGTCTAATTTCTATTCGGCACTCTGACCCACTCCTTGCCTCTGCCAATTTTCTCAAGTGGGCACACTTCTCTGATGATATCTTCAAACTGAACCATCCATGATCTTTCTCTTAGCAGCCCATGACCAAATGTCACAAATACTAACGAACAAACACGTGCCAGTAAAGACTAAAACAAAACACTACATATCTACATATCTACCAATTCTATGGTAACAATGTCAAACCTGGGCAAAGTCAGAAACATAAAAAAGATAGATCACAGTAACGGAGATGAGATTCCTGAGAAGAATACCCAAAATATTAAGAAGAGAGAAAATAAAAAAATGATGATATTAGAACTAAAGTAGGGGTAATAGCAGCGCTAAAATTCATTAGGAAACAGCAGTTGAAACGATTCTGTCACTTAACTCAGCTACTAGTAGACAGCATACCATAACAAGAAATGATCTACAGATCAAAAGGCAACCTAAAAAGATGCCGACCGTGCAAAAGATGGTCAGAGGACATTTGATGATTAATTTTTGATTTTGGCGTTCGCTTGCTTTGAACTCCAGCGTAGTCCATATGTGTGCTACTACGTCTAGTGCTCTGGACTGATTTCGTATGTGTCTGGATTAGCTTTCCCTGTTATCAGTGTTCCTCGCCATCAGACGAACCCACTCCGACTTCTGAAGTACGTGTAATTTAAGTCCCCAAATCAAGGACGAGAAGTCAAAATGTTAGTCCAATTGTTCGCTGTAGGTGTTTAACTCGCTACCTCGGCATGAGCACACCTGAAGTTTAAGAGAGAGCGCTCTTATCCATTCTGCCATGCTGAGTCAGAAGGAATAACATGGTCTATGGGACCATGAATCCATTGGAATGTCGATATATAAAGCACACAAAAGGACACTCTACCGCTGCTTATGCTTCACCTCGACACCGCAAGGTACAAGAGGATCAAGGACGAAAAGAGTGTCGCCTCAAGTAGCATTGGAATGATTGAGATGGCAGATAAACTTTTACTTTTCTGTCAAACTGATTTTTGTAGCTTCTTTGCATACAACTGAAATTTGTTTTAAAACTTCTCTACAAAACAGTTATTTTATAGCTCGATAGTTAAAGTTAGTTGCATATCCTTTACAGGACGTCGTAGACAACCCAATCAGTTTTTGACAGTTTGTGATTTCTTGGTAAGTTTACGTTCAGTAATTTGCCATTGCTTTCTAAACGACCATCACTCATACCATTGTATGAAAACCAAAGCAAGAGGGTCAGCCTCCAAATCGCCTGCAGCTGCGTTTCGATAGCGATTTACGTGATTACGAATTGCGCCCGTAACACCTTCGCCACAGAGCCGACTCGAAAGTTCTTGAATAAAATCGTGGTTTGTAACATGCGCTCGCTTCTATAATACGTGGTTTGACAAAGTACACCAGCAGCACCATCATGTGCCATGTCAAACAGTGCTTGCGTCCATGGTTCGCCATCGCCATCTTGGATTAGGTCTGTGCTATATGGCCAAGCCATCCAGATATTTATCTCTGTGATTTCCTTTCGCTCTTTTCTCATTAATTCTACCAGTTATCACAAGTTTTCTTGTTTATTTCTCCTCGTAACATAAGAAATACATCTTGAATGTATATTTCTAATTTCTTTAATCGATGTATGGTTATCATTTTGTTTTGTAGAATTTTGTTTATTCGTTTGTGTGTGTATGTGTGTATGTGTGTGTGTGTGTGTGTGTGTGTGTGTGTGTGTGTGTGTGTGTGTGTGTGTGTGTGTGTGTGTCCGTCCTTGGTATTCTTTGTGTTTTCCTTACAAACCACATATCCACTGCCATTAAATATTCTCAGCTTGTCTATTTTTGCCTTTAACAAATCCACACTTTTTTTTTATAAAAGGTGTTTTTGCACTATGCAAACTTCTTGATAAAACCAAGGTTTATAAACACACATACGGTGTTATGAAAACACGATTTTGAAAACACATAGGTTCTTATAAAGCCTGGTTTGAAAACATTTTCCAGCAATATCGTGGCTATATAGCCTACACATATTTCTACAGATAAGTTGTTGTCAAACGCAGGCTTATTCAGATAACGCTTAAGCTTCCTCATCCGACCGCAGCGTAAAGGGTTCGTCCTTAGACCGGATAACATAACTTGTTAACTTCCCGTTCTTGACCTGGGGACGTACATTACATGTATCCATAGAAGTCGGAGTGGGTTAGCCTGATGGTAATAGTCAAAGTTATATCTTACGCAAATTTAGTCTAGTGCACTCAACATTAGCAGTAACAGCTGCTACTAGTAATAGCACGCGTGTAGATTACGCAAGAGTTAAAAGCAGAACACATACACAGACACATACACACAAACACAATCACGTGCATTTTACCCTCATTCACACTATCTTCTTTATCAAACCATTCCTTTCCAAAGCCATAAAACTATCTATATATTCGAAAGTTTCATATTCCATCTTTTCGTTAAAAAACGTGTTCTCTCTCTCTTCCCCCCCCCCCCCCAGGAGATAATCTTGACTATATTATGAAGCCCATTAAACAAGCAATAATTTCTATAAGTTATGGTTTTCCAGGAGACATTGTCTACATGATGAAGCCCATCAAACAGGCAATCATTTCTTTAAGCTGTGGTTTTCCCTTGTGAAATACTGGGATCTAACCTACGTATGTACCATAGAACAGACTCCATCTTCATTCCACTCAATTTCTAGTTGACTACCCTCTCCGCCTATTGGACTCCCTACTGCCCGTCACTAACAGCTTGGCCCATGGCTAATATTGATTAGGATTCCAGCTTCTCCTTCACGTTAATTATATCGAGAGTCTGTGGTGGGATTTTACCGCAAATCAAAGTCGATGTCTTCTACCCCGTAGACAATTCGATTCGCACGCAGAATTTAAAATTGGTTCCATCGAACTCAATTTTCCTGACATTGGCTGCTTAGAATCTGCCGCACCAACCAACGCGCTCTGTGTTTAGTGTTAATTTTGCATTTGGTCATTGTATCATATAACATCTGGCATTTACAAATGTAAAATTGCGGCCCTATCCCCCCCCCCCCTTTCCACATCCATCTCCAACCTCCCCCCACCCCCTTCTGAAGGCTGTGGGATCGTTTCCAGATGTCGTTATTCGGCTCGCTAGTGCAGATTTCTAGAAGACTCCAGAGGGGTCGTCGCTGGGGTGTTCGTGGTCTGTGCGATGCTTTTGGCAGGACCTACACTTTGACTTCTCGTTCAGAAAGCAAAAGCAAACTGCTGAACTTTAAAATTATCTAAAAAAATCAACCCAGGATTGATTACAACATCCTACAGAGGACATGCAATTTTTGTAAAGTCACGGTGGGAGTGTTGGTGTAACGATAGGGACGTTGCGCTGACAATGATATGAACGCGGGCGGCAAGGGTTCGATGCCTGTGCTTGCCGTTCACTACGAAAGGAACAGGCTGATCATCATTTTTCTCCGTTCACTGAGACATAAAAATGCGGCTCCTACGCATTTGTGGAGTCACGGTATTAACTGTGGATGTGGAGTCAGTGTTAGTTGTCGATTCAGAGTCAGTGTTAATTGTCGATGTGGAGCCACAGTGTTAATTGTCGATGTGTAGTTAGTGTGTTAATTGTCCACGTAGAGTCAGTTTTAATTGTCGATGTGCAGTCAGTGTTAATCGGAATAACTGACTAATAACATGTTGTCCATGAGCCTGAGGCACTCTCCAGCACTGACGTGTAATCATTTGGTCGTACTGGATGCAGTACTCAGAACCAACTCCTGTGTACGGCCAGCAAGGACAACATCGATTTCCTCTCCTGTTTGCTAGCTCAGTCTCACGGCCAATCAGGCGTGGTTTCCCAATCAATAGGGATTACAGGCACGCCACAACTAGTGTTTGATTAAGCACTTCTTATCTTCTGTGCCTCTCTCTCTCTCTCTCTCTCTCTCTCTCTCTCTCTCTCTCTCTCTCTCTCTCTCTCTCTCTCTCTGTGTGTGTGTGTGTGTGTTTGCGTGGATTGGGATGGTGTGTATGGTGAGTTTTGTATATCTTTGTTAAAGTCCTGCATCTTTGCACACAGGAAAACAAAGTCATATATCTCCTTTCCCTTTACTAGAAATATGATTGCTAAATTTAAAAAAAAAAAAAAAAAAAAAAAAAAAAAAAAACACACACACACGCACACTTAAGAACATAAAGCGTTTTCTGTTCTCTCTAAAAACGGGCCAGTGTTTAGTTAGTATACATTTTTGTATGATTTAAATCCTCCCTCCTCATTTGAAAAAACAAACAAACACAAATTTGCTTTCGGCTTCTTTTTTGTTAGAATGTTTGTTAATTACTTGCCAGAATAGTGTCTTCACAAAATGTTGCCAGAATGTACGGATGGTAGAAAGTCGTCACTAACAAATATCCACGGAAAAGTTATGTTGTTTCGCCCGTGTGTCACCGGGGCCCACAAGGGGCGCAAGAAATAGTAGTATTGTAGCTAATCATACATAGTGTAAGAAGCAACTAAGGATGGTTGGCGTAATAGGACCTGCTACCCCAACCAGCAGACAACTTTAGCTGCATAATCTGGTGAATCTTGAACAAGCCCACAAAGGGCTTGGCGTGAATTACTTGAGCCTAGGCGCTCCATGGCCAAGTGGTTAAGCCGCTTGTCTTGCGCTGCGAAAATTGTGGTTTCATTTGCGGACTCCGTCATTTGGTTCACGAAAGCAAATTTCTCGAAGACTCGTGGAGATCGTCGCTGGAGCTATGGAGTTCGTCCTCTGTGCCAAGCTTTTGCTAGGTCGTTTTGCGGAAAGAGACCGAGCCATATGGGATTAAACCCGGTGCAATGAAGACGATCCTCTAGAATTTTAACTTAAGTTGAGGGCTCTATTGGGAGACGAAAGGCGGCAGCGGAAAACGTTATTTTCCTTAAATAAATAAAGGATCCCTTTTCACATCATGTGGGGTATTTGGTATATGGTGCTAACCCCAACTTGTTTAGGCGACCGACGTGAAACTGACCACATCACCCATAGAATGTCGGTCGAAACCAAACATAGAAACATATGGCTAGCACCATATATTGCTAAAACGCCTCATGGCGCGGAGAGCCGTTAGTATCGTTGACTTGTGTAGTTTAAACAGGACCACTTCAAGTGTCTGGCCGTTATGGGGCTATTGCCACACACACGCATAGCACTTACACGCATGAATGTGTGTGTGTGTGTGTGCGTGCGTGCGCGCACACGGATATTTTGACTATTCAGTCCAGAAAGGAAGTAAATGTATTTGCAACATGGCAGCGAAATATGCTTTCAAATAGACCACTCCCCCATTGCCCATGAACGCAGCAGACACACTCTCGTTAGAAATTTATATCCGCTAATGTGAGAGCTTATCTCCCCCTGAGTACACCGGATGTTGCCGCTTGGTTGTATTGTGCTCGGTTGTAACTTTATCTGACCCAGACAGTTGTTATTTGGCACTTTTATCACAGTTGTTCATTTAACATCCTGCATCCTACACGGTTGCTATTTATCTCATTATGTGTAGGAGTCATTGAATGCTGTTTCAAAATTCGCCGACATACCAGGTCGAGGTTTTGAAATCAGTCGCTGACGATGTTGGATCGGACAGCTTTGCGTAGATTTCGACGGTTGGTGAGTTGGACTTTCAGAAAGCAGTGGCAAACTGCTAAAAGTAAACATTGCCTAGTAATTCGCAAAAAGCAAATAAATGCTGGTAATGATTGCAATGTCCTATAAGAAAGACACGTTAAAAAAAGTTAGTTGCATATCCTTTTACAGGACGTTGCAGTAAACACCAACATACTTTACTGTTATGATCTCTTAGCAAGTTTACGTTCAGTAGTTTGCCATTGCTTTCTGAACGACCGGCACATACAATTTTGTCAAAACCAACGCAGGGTGGTCTGCTTCGAGTTCTCAGTGAGCAAAAAAAAAAAAGATTTAAAAAATTCAATTACAGCTGCTGTAACTATTCTACTGTAGTTTGGTTTTCTATTTTCGGAAATTAATCCTGGCGCACACTTTTCACTTCTCATTTGCTGGGATATTACTACGTGATACAAGGAGATGTTGCTCAAATATTAACCTTTTTAAAGTTTATAGCAGTGGTTGACAACCTTTTTTGGCCCATGCCCCCCTTTACCATATGTTCAGAACGTCATCCACCCCCCCCCCCCCACTCGAATTTCCTCCCCATACACAGTATACATAAAAATGGAAGCTAAATTTAATAACACACTAGAACAGGTCTAGACATCTACATAAAACTGGTTCTTGTATTAATGCGATCTTGAAATAATCTTAATTTCCCCCCCCCCCCCCCCACCCATACACATTATACATAAAAATGGAAGCTAAATTTAATAACACACACTAGAACAGGTCTAGACATCTACATAAAACTGGTTCTTGTATTAATGCGATCTTGAAATAATCTTAATCCCCCCCCCCCCTTCTGGAAACCCTAAAATTCCCCTCTGGAGAGGGGGGGGGGGAATTCCCCACCGATTGAGAACCACTGGTTTAGAGTGTCTTTCTGCAGTGTGTTGAAGTATACTTGTTCGTTAAGCGAGACGCTGTCTCCTTTGGGAGCCATAGACTTTTCCTCCTTTTGTTCGCTCATTGCGTGTGTGCGTTAGAATCTGATTTTCGTGGTATACCTTCTGGCTGGTTGCCATGGTCTTCAGCACTATTTTTGTGGGGTAGACTGGTATTACTCGAGTTTGCGTGCTTAAGTATGTATTATCTAGAACAGTCTGGCTTTACGGCATCAGAGACCAAAAGGGTGGAAATCGCTTGGGGCTAAGTCCACTGAAACCACACATTGGCGGGAGACATTTCGCGAATGACGCCGAAGTTGAATGTGAAGAGAAAACGTGTTTTAAAAAACATAGCACGCAGTTCTATGCAGCCGGTTTGGGATAAAACGATGGGATAAGTGCATCAATGTTGGTGGAAATTATGTTATCGTATTTAGTTATTTTTCTACAGCCATTTGTGACTTACTTATCGACTTACCCTCGTATTTCAGCCAACCTATTCACGTCATATGATCTATAATTCTGCAGTATGCACTTGACGAGATGGGGCGAATTATGCCAGGCAATAAATTGTCCAACCTACAGTTTATGGCTTATTTGTTTAAATTCACTAAGGGAATAGATTGTTTTGTATTTGTAAGTGACTCATAGATTATAGTACTATCTGCCTTCTGTAAGCATCGAATGTTAAGCGGCGCTCACCAAACCAGACACCCTACATTGGGCCAACGGCTTCGGGCGGAGGAGGGCATTTGGAAGAGTACAAGCCTTAGTGCGTGGAAATGCAAGCTAAAGACTAAATATCATAGCAGAGCAGCCCAGGCCTAAGCATCTGGTCTAGGATCGAAGCTCCGACAGGTGGACAGTTTTTGCTTTGCTGATCCGCAGCTTCTGAAGCTTTTCATATTCCAGATGTATTGATGTTAACTTTCCTCTGGAGTAAACTAGACAGGCTGAGAGTGGGATAATGATGCAAGGACAATACGTGGTCTACAATTCAGCTCAGGTTTGATTCCCATCATGGGGTGTAGTTATTATGCCTTTTTTAAGCACAATGTAACAAACTATTTTCTGTCAAGACAAGAAGGTGCCAGTAGTAATAGATTATAAAATAATATATACCGATGTGAATATGTTAACAAAAAAGAAATCCATCTTGCCTAGTGTGTAAGCTTTATTTTGTGAGTTACAGTACTGACTTCAGTGTCTTTATGGCTGTCAATGTTTCTACTGTATAGCTCTTCCTTGGATAACCACTTCTTTCCCCTTCTCTTCTATGAGTGCAGATCATTACTGTTCAATGCAGTTCGTCGTATTTACCTTGATGACCTTCCTCCGTCGTGCGGGATCTTTTAGAGGTTACGAGGTCAGCCTCTGAATCTTGTAAATCCTATTTGGCCACTGCCTTATAGACATTAAATAGCGTACGGATATTTTTTTTTTACATTTTAGTTGCATATCCTTTACAGGACGTAGCAATCAACCCCAGCATTGTTTGGCTGTTTGTGATTTCTTGGCAATTTTGCATTCTGTAGTTTTCCATTGCTTTCTGAACGACCAGCACCCGTACCATTGTGTGAAAATCAACGCAAGGCGGTCTGCTTCCAAATCGACGGCAGCTGTGTTTCGAATGCGGTCTGCGGGATTACGAATTGCGTCCGTAAAACCTTCGCCACGGAGCGAGCGATATACCAGCACCACAAAAAACTGCATATTTTGTAGTAAAATGAGGGGGAAAAAATACTACGAAAATGTATTAAGCGGTTCTGCAGTTATGGAAACTTCTTTGGATCGCGGGGAACGCCCATTGCCTGCCCCTGGCTTTCCTTGAGGGACGATCGGAATGCTCCATTTTGGATAGGAGAGAACATTTGTAAGGACCCGTAAGCACTTTTCGCACGTTAAAAATGCCTCAACAGTGGGAATATAAATGAGCAAAACGAACATCCCCGAACACAAGTCGGAGTGGGTTCGCCTGATGGCGAGGGACACTGGTAAAAGCGAAAGCTAATCCTCATGCAAACCTCAGGCCAGTGCACTTAAAGTAGTAGCACGTGTATGCTTGCGTTGAAAGCAAGACAGCCCCCCCCCCCAAAAAAAAAAAAAAAAAAAAAATAAAAATAAACCAAAACATAATAATCATTCTTTTATTTTCCCCCGCATAACCTTAACAGGGCATTGCAGCCAACACCAGCATTTTTTCAGCTGCTGTTGATGTCTTGGCAAGTTTACGTTCTGTAGTTTGCCATTGCTTTCTGTACAACCTGCTCAGATACCATCCGTAAGTAACCAACGCGACGCTATCCGCTGCCGAATTTCGCGAAGCTGTGTTTCGTACGAGAGTATACGGGATTACGAACCACGTCCTAAATCCTCCGCCAATACAAATTCTAGCTTTCAAAATTTTAACACTAACCCATAATAAGAATATTTAAAAGCAAGCATGTCAAACTGGGAAAAAAAGCTTGATGGCCAAATGATTATTACATGTTGTCTTTGAGGGCGTGTATTTTTGATTCAACTACAAATTTTACTACAATCAATCCATCCAGCGGGTACCGTCTCAAAAATGATGGTTGACTTTAATGGATCTAAAGCACTAGCTGTCTCTCGCCATGGCTACATTATGCAAGATTGTTGTTCGTCCACCTTTTGATGTTATCTTCTCACTTGTGTCGTTGTCTAACTCTTGCTCACTTGCCTTCATCCTTATTTTCCAGTATTCTTTTTTAATAAGAGTGTTATGTCTTTTAACGTGGCAGGAATATTTCACTTGTCTCTTTTTTATTTCTTTCATCAACTCTCTTGTCATTCACAGTTTTTTCAGAACCGCTCTATTTGATTGTTTTTGTGTCCATGAAATACGACATATTCTTCTGTATCTTTACATCTCCAGGACCTCTATTTAACTGTCTAATTTCTTGTTCATTGTCCAGTCCTCAGCGCCATATAGTAGTGTTGAATATACATAACATTTGACAGTTCTAATTTTTAATGAGTTGTTAATCTCTCTAGATGTTAATATTGATTCATGTTCTGAATACTGAATCATAATAATGTATAATTACTGAATTATAATAATAATTCTAAATAAGAATAATAAATAAACAAATAATTCTGAAGGAGAAAAATAATACTGAATCATTTTTAATGAGTTGTTTAGTGTTGAATATACATAACATTTGACAGTTCTAATTTTTAATGAGTTGTTAATCTCTCTAGATGTTAATATTGATTCATGTTCTGAATACTGAATCATAATAATGTATAATTACTGAATTATAATAATAATTCTAAATAAGAATAATAAATAAACAAATAATTCTGAAGGAGAAAAATAATACTGAATCATTTTTAATGAGTTGTTTATATCTCTAGATGTTAATACTGATTTCATTATGTTGAAAGCATTTTTGGCCATTCCGATCTTTTTGATTTCTGTTTCACGTCTGCCATCATATTTTATTACATGTCCAAGATAGGGGAAACTTGTTACTTGTTCTAGTATCTCCCTGTTTACTGTGATGTTCAATGATGACCTCTCCTTTCCGCATTTTACTACAGGGTGACATTTATTCTGAAGAGCGCGGCAAACGATGCAAAATACCTGCAAAATGTAATATATTAATTAGGAAAATCATGTTAAAACAGGTACAGTAACCACACACAATTGAGCCGCGGAAGCGTAGCGGCTAGACGCCCACCTGCCATGTGTGTCTGTGTGTGTGGGTGTGTGGGTGGGTGGGTGGGTGGGTGTGTGTGTGTGTGTGTGTGTGTGTGGGTGGGTGGGTGGGTGGTCAGGATGATTTCGAATGATTCAAATTTATATGGACTCCCAGGTCTACCCAGCCTAAAGTGGGTACCATGAAATGTCTTAGGAAGTAAAAGCGACCGGTGTGACATCGACCATATCACCCACCGAGTGCTCTTTAGTCTTTAAACAAACATATGAGTATAGTTCCATATTTGCAGCGCGCCATACGTATATGGAAGGAACATTTTCTGTACTTTAAGTATACATACATTTTTAATAAAATAATATTTTTTTTTTTTTTTTAACCAATACACAGTCGAAAAAATGTGTCACGTTTTGTAATCTTACTGCAATTAATGTATTGTGACCAACACGATGGGTCTTTGGGCCCATTAGGGATACCCAAAGTGGAGAGTGGAAAAGAAGCAACAAAGACCTTTATGATCTGCTTAAGTCCCCGCTAATCACTGGCCGGTCTCTGTGGCTAAAGGCTTGCGAACGCGGTTTGTGAGCCCGTATACCCGGGTTCGAAACACAGCGGTGCTGGTTTTTTTCGAGAAAGGTATAGGAGCTGGTCGTTCAGAAAACAATGGCAAACTACTGAACGTAAAATTTGCCCAGGAATCACGAACAGCGAAAATGCTGGGGTTGACTGCTACGTCCTATGAAGGACATGCAACTTAATTTTTGTTTAAAAATCACTGGTATAATGAAGGCTAATAGACTGCAATGGCTGGGGTATATAGAAATAATGGAAGATAATCGGGAAACAAAACTCACTTACACTCAGGAAATAAATGACTGTAGACCCCGAGGCAGACCAAGAAGACGGTGGAGAGATAATATATATACAGACCTACAAGCACTTGGAATCAACGACTGGCAAGAGAAGGTCAACCAGAGAGACGAATGGAGACTAATTGTATCTGCAGCAAAGAACCTCAATGGCTCGGAATGCTGAAGAAGAAGAAGAAGAAGAAGAAGAAAAAGAAGAAGAAGAAGAAGAAGAAGAAGAAGAAGACCAACACGATAAAAACTCGGTAGTCGAAGCATGATAAAGTTGACTTGTCGCGGGCCACACTTGAGTTCTTAAAGTTCCGTGCGCGGCCCGCAGCGCACATGTTTTAGATGTCCGGTGTGATGCTGGTGTACACACAGTTGTAGCTTCGCCCCTGCTGTGTTGTTCGTGTACTGAGCTGAGAATGTTCTCTTGTGTTATATGGAAGGAACCTGTAGGAGGTGATGTGGCGATGGAAGTTCCCCCCCCCCCCACACACACATAAACATACACACCCACACACACACCCACACACACACCTATAGTCACACACACACCCACACCCACACTCCCACACACACTTACCTATACTCAGACCCACACACACACCCATACCCACACACATACACCCACTCACACATACACACCCAAACACACACACCCACCCATACCCATACCCACACCCACACAACAGACACACACAAACATACACACATATACACACACACACACACACACACACACACACAAGCGCGCGGGCGGGGGATAGACAACACTCTGAAGTGCCAAGTACGACACTATAGAGTGGCAGCTAAGATAGCTGAAGTGTCCAGTACGACACTATAGAGTGGCAACTAGTGTCGCTTGCCTTTTACAGGACCTTGCAACCCCAGGTTAATTTTCTAGGCGTTGTACGTTGAGTAGTTTACCTTTGCTTTCTGAACGAGAAATCATCTTTCAAGTTAATTCCGGTGTGGGGACTGATCCGTGCACCTCATCATTAGCGCAACGGAAGTTTAAGAGCGAGCGCTCTTATCCTTTCGATCCCGCCAACGTTAGAAATGCCCCACAAGCTAGCTGAACCTCACGAATCCATGGGTGCTTCCAGCCTGCTGGACAAATAATGAGATAGCGGTCAGATTTGTATTAGCAGCACGTCCAGTGTGGCCCTGGGATGGACACCCGCTTGCCTGTCTGCATGCTAATCTACAAACAGGATTGTTGTTCGGGGTTTACCATATCCACCGACTCACGTTTGTTTGGCTTGTCTGTAGTTGTATTGGGCTTCCCTCAACATGCTTGGTCAGTGTTGATTATAACTTAGGTCCTCTTCTTCTTATTCTTCTTTTCCCATCCTTCCTTCCATCTTTACTTCCTTCTTCTTCCTCATCTTCCATCACGCCTGCCTGCCTGCCTGCCTGCATTCCTTCCTTCCTTCCTTCTTGCCTGCCTGCCTGCCTGCCTGCCTGTCTGCCTTCTTCTTCAAACCTGTTTTTCCTGTCAGTATCAGGTAATGGTCGGCTTCGGGGCTTAGAGGTTATGACTTTTCTCCGTAATCTCGTATAGGCCCTACTCTCGTCGATAACGTGATGACGGTGAGAATCAGCAGTGGTTCGAATCGCATCGGTAACTTACGGGGTATGTGAGCCGGCCGCTCAGAAAGCAATGGCAAACTACTGAGCGTAATCTTGCCAAGAAAGCAACATACAGCTGAAAGATGCTGGTGTTGACAGCGATGTCCTGTAAAGGATATGCAAAAAAAAAAAAAAAAAAAAAAAAAATCAGGTAAAGAAAAGAGCTGCAGCGAGATATTCGTAGAGTCATCAATCAAAGACTGTCTGCATAATTTCTTGTACGAAATTGAAAGCACAGTTAAGATGAGAAATTTACGTATATGTATTGCTCGGTGCTCATAAGTTATATAGGAAAGAGGTACACACGTAAAGCAATGTCCAAGTTAGGATTTGACAACCACAACAACAAGTGACGAATACGTTTCCCCGAAGAATAAATTGTCTGTTGACATCATAATCATCCCGTGCCTTGCCGGCTGGCGTGGGAGATTATACTTCTCCACAAATTGCTATCTCCGACGGCACGAATCAATTTGTATGTTGACCCCTTTGCGTGCCATAACACCAGACAGTCAATAATTTTCTCACGCTGTCTTCCTATATCTATCGTTTCACAAATCTTTCCGGTTGTCACAACATGTTCAAGTTTTTATCTTCTCATAATGCCCCCCCCCCCCCCCCCAAAAAAAAAAATAAAAAATAATAAAATAAAATAAAAAGTAAAATAAATAAATAAATAAATAACAGATGACTGCCTCTTTCTGATGTTTGTAATAAGTTGTCTTTCCGACTTAGCTTCCCTCAACATGCCCAGATTGCATCCCCCAAAATGTCCAGATTGCTCATTTTGGCTTTTTCAATTAATTTTTAACATTCTTCTATAAAACCACATCTCCAGGGCTTCCTTTGACGTACGACCGCCTAAAATCTATATAATAATGTGATAGCTAGTGGGGTCTATCATCCAGGGGAACCAAAAGATATGGAATCCCTGTTGGATCATTTTCAATGAAAAAAAGGTACTTGATTACGTAGCGCTGTTATATTCAGCGTGGATATTTCACTAGAATGATCATCATCAACATCATCGTCGTTGTCGTCATCATCATCAACGTCATCATCATCATCATCCTCATCATCATCATCATCATCATCATCGTGATTGAAACATCATCATAGCAAGTTCTTTGCAGAACGTTGCGTTCATCACGGCTCGCTGACAAGCTTCTGGATTCCTTGCCAGTTCTTCCGACTCAGTCATATTCACGCCCAGGGTGTCGGCAATATCCTGTGCCCATCTTCCGACTCAGTCATGTTCACGCCCAGGGTGTCGGCAATATCCTGTGTCCATCTTCCGACTCAGTCATGTTCACGCCCAGGGTGTCGGCAATATCCTGTGTCCCTCTTCCGACTCAGTCATGTTCACGCCAAGGGTTCTGCAGTATCCTGTGTCCATCTTCCGACTCAGTCATGTTCACGCCCAAGGTGTCTACAATATCATGTGTCCATCTTCCGACTCCTTCCTCTTCTGTATGGAACCATGATTCATGTCACTGTTTTATCCAAGCATCTGAATAAAGTATTTCACTTTCAGAAACGTGATACTGTTTATGGGCCATTTTGCTTCGATGTTCAAATCTTGTGAAACTTTAGCCTGTTTTTTTCCCTTCTTGGTCCAGAAATCGTGAATATTTTATTTGAAAAGTTCCAAACTGCGTATGTAATGACTGTGAAATTGTCCATAATTTACACCCGTACGTTGCCAATAAAAAAATATGCATGTTCTCGACGAAAAATGTTCGCTTTAATATGTTTCCTGATGTTTTGTCATATGTTCTTAACAGTTGCAATGCCAAACAAAAAGTAGGTGTGGTTCACAATCAAATGAACAAATATTAAAATGTAATGTCCATTCACTGAGCATTGGCGTCGCTGAAGATACCAATAAATGAAACAAATAACAAGATGACCCTAATATGGCGATATATCGTCCTTCTGTCCAAATCGATGATCACATTTTGCGATATATTATCCCTCGGCACTGAAATCAATTAATATTGTTTAAACTCTACATGAGACTAGACTAAAATGAGGAGAGTCATGAAATACAGAAATTTGACGACAAGAATGTACATTAGTCTACTGATAATGTGTGTGTGACGTGACATTCTGTAAGGACCCCCAGAAATGCAGTTGTTGGTCCCTAAAAACAGAGTAATGAGGACGTCAGTGATCTCCAGCAGTGTGCCGTGGGTCTTTATTGTACATTGTGCTGAGCTGTATCATGAATAGATCAAGATGTTGTCTGTCCACTTATATCTTTGACAACCCTCTAGCTCTTTAGGCTTCACGATGTCCACATGGTATTGTTTTCAGTAGACATGTTTCGATTTATGTGGCCAACGTAAATAAGTAAATTCCTTGTAAGTAATTGTATTGTTTTAGTTTTTCAAACACGCCAAACCTAAGTACGGATATGTTAATTTATGTTATGCTATGTAACACGACTTCAGTGCACCCTGGGATACCCATGCACGCTAAGGCCTCCAACGCACCAGCCATTCCAAAGTGTTTCTGCTCACTGTTCTTATAAGGCATAAGGAGCTGGTGTTGATATCTCCTCTCCTCTCGAAGGTGGCATTGACGTGCTTGACCAGACTTGACTTCCAAGTCTCGCCAGTATCTGCCAACCGAGTCCCTAAAGCATTGCTTATATCAGCCCTGCCCATGCTTCTTCCCATTTCTACTGATGCATTATTTGGCAGCTTGTCTGCTCGTTTATTATCTTTTACTGTGGCATGTTCGAGTGCGTACATCCAAGTGAGTGACATAAAAGGCGACTTCCGAATGTTGTCTACCCATTCGCAGCGGAGACTGCCAGTTGGGATCTTCTGTAGCGTGTTCATGGAGTCTAATATGATTATAACTTCTGCTGACATGTAAATATAACTGATAGCTTTATATCTTCACATTGTTTCTCTCAGGTGACAAGTTAACGATGTAAGATGACCATGACACAAGGCAATGGTGACCTGAGATGTCCTACTCCCTCGTGGCTCGCATGTGTGGCAAGTACCAACTTGTCACGGCCTACATTTCCTGCATGTTGCTGATAACAACAGCTGAGATGAATAATACGGGTCTGTATGAAATAATTATTTCGTAAATACAAACGTAGTAATAATATTGTGCTGTCTTTGTTCATACAGTTTAACGTAATGTATCTCATCATCATCTCATCATCATCTCAACCAGTACCTGTTGTACCTTACTGTGTCGAGGTGAAGCATAAACAGCGGGGGAGTGATCGTTTATGGGCTGCATATATCAACATTCCCATGGACTCTGTTATTCCTTATGTCCATCGGTTACCCAATGGGCCTTTTGTTCTGGTTCCATTTGGTCTGTGTATCATTGCTTGTACACAATGTCACTCATATATTTCTCAAAATAGCATATCCTCATCTAGTAGAACAAGTATTCCAACGAATAATGTCTCACAGTCATCTATACATCTTTGTTTGCAACATGTATTATCCCTCTGGTTATTTTGTTGGAGACTAGAGTGATAATGAAATACCCACACATGGAGGACACGTGACCAGCTTAGGTCTATTATCAATCAGTCTGTGTGTGCGGTGCTCAATTATGACCTGTGTACACACTAATATGCATCTACAATGTGAAGTTCCATTACGGGTCTTGTACGCGCCTGTGGTTTCAGACCTTGAAGAGGGGAAAGAGGAATCTGCAACACACACTCCTTGAAGATGTTACTTTGGTACCGGGTCGTGAGGAGTCTCTAAACCAATTTCTCTCCGGTAGGTACACATTCATTTCGGGGCTCCGACGACCTGAAAGCCAGTGCATCAAACTTAACTGAGTTGGACCAGAGGCTGCACTAAACCACATAGCGGACTTATTTCACACAATGTATTCTAGAAGTGGGTTTCCACAATCACAATGTTCATTAGGTTTTGATTGGGTTTCCTAGAAGCTAGTTAGTTGCATGCGCTTTACGAGACGTCGCAGTAAACTTCAGCATGTTGTGGCTGTTTGGGATTTCTTGGCAAGTTTACGTTCAATAGTTTGGCATTGCTTTCTGAATGACCGGCACTCATACCACTGTATTAATATCAACGCAAGGCGGTCTGCTTCAAAATCGCCAGCAACAGTATTTCGAACGCGGTATACGTGATTACGAAGTGCTTTAACTCCTTCGCCACAGAGCCGGCGACATTTCTCCAGATCAGGTAACTAACGTAGTTCAAGACATTTAAACTGCAAACCACGCCACAAACCCACACTGTCCTCATTGTGTAGAACATTGTTCTATAAGAGACCTCTGAAAGTCATGCCTTCTTCTGATAGTCCATGCCGTGTGACGTTGATGATCATATCTGCCCACAGCCTACTGTCTTGTGTGCTACCAATCTTTTTGTAGTCCATACCGTGTGGTGTTGGCAATCATGTCTGCCCACAGTCTTCTGTCTTGTGTGCTGCTAATCTTCTTGTAGTCCATACCGTGTGGTGTTGGCAATTATATCTGTCCACAGCCTTCTGTCTCGTGTGCTACCAATCTTCTTGTAGTCCATGCCGTGTTACGTAGCTGTGATCATGTCTGTCCACAGCTATCTGTCTCGTGTGCTACTAATCTTCTTGTAGTCCATGCCGTGTTACGTAGCTGTGATCATGTCTGTCCACAGCTATCTGTCTCGTGTGCTACTAATCTTCTTGTAGTCCATGCCGTATTACGTAGCTGTGATCATGTCTGTCCACAGCTATCTGTCTCGTGTGCTACTAATCTTCTTGTAGTCCATGCCGTGTTACGTAGCTGTGATCATGTCTGTCCACAGCTATCTGTCTCGTGTGCTACTAATCTTCTTGTAGTCCATGCCGTATTACGTAGCTGTGATCATGTCTGTCCACAGCTATCTGTCTCGTGTGCTACTAATCTTCTTGTAGTCCATGCCGTGTTACGTAGCTGTGATCATGTCTGTCCACAGCTATCTGTCTCGTGTGCTACTAATCTTCTTGTAGTCCATGCCGTGTTACGTAGCTGTGATCATGTCTGTTCACAGCTATCTGTCTCGTGTGCTACTAATCTTTTTGTAGTCCACGCCGTGTTACGTAGCTGTGATCATGTCTGTCCACAGCTATCTGTCTCGTGTGTTACTAATCTTCTTGTAGTCCATGCCGTGTGGCGTTGGTGATCATGTCTGCCCACAGTCTTCTGTCTTGTGTGCTGCTAATCTTCTTGTAGTCCATACCGTGTGGTGTTGGCAATCATATATGTCCACAGCCTTCTGTCTTGTTTGCTGTCAATCTTCTTGTAGCCCATGCCGTGTGGCGTTGATGATCATATCTTCCCACAGCTTTCTATCTTGTGTGCTGCAAATCTTCTTGTAGTCCATGCCGTGTGACGTTGGTGATGATGTCTGTCTACAGCCTTTTGTCTTGCATGATGCCAATCTTCTTGTAGTCCATGCCGTGTTGCGTTGGTGATCATGTCAGCCCACAGTCTTCAGTCTTGCGTGCTGCCAATCGTCTTGTAGTCCATGCCGTGTTGAGTTGAGTTGAATTGTATTGAGTTAAGGACAGACATCACTGCACTCAGGACATTCCCATACGTGCTCCGTCCCCTCGTTCAACAGTCAGCGAAGAGTCATACTACTAATCGTTCCAACCGCTATATGATTTAAAGTTCTCCTGGTCTTCCTTCTCAGTTTTGAGATTCTTCCAGAACCCTTGCCGATGCCCCGCAATCGCAGTCTGTCCACACACTAATTTTCAGTCTGTTCCCCCGCCTTCTCCGCCTGGTCCCACAAGCGCACGACTACCTCCCCCTTGTCCATAGGCAGTCTACCACCAAGAGCTACATTCCCTGCCAGCCTATCAGCCTGTTCATTCCCCGCATCCCCGTATGGCCAGGGCAAACTATCAATACAATTCTCACAATCAGTGACCTCTGAAGCGACGATAGCCATTCTACTCGAAACATTCCTTTCTCCACCTTGCTAAGCATACTCTTTGAATCCGTAATAAATACAATATATGTTGCAGTAGTCTTCTCTAACCAACGGAATGCCGCTGTTACTGCTTCCACCTCTATTCTCATGCTGAAGGTCGTAGTCTCATATGCCAGACTTTCCTTTTTCAAGACTCGCCCATTAGCCTTTGCAATAAAACCCCACTACGTCTATTTCTCACCATTGACCCATCAGTGTAGATGACTGTGTCACCTTGATGTGTGTTACTCTGGATCAGCTATTGAACTTCAAACTCAGTACGGCCCGCTGCCCATTCTCTGCACTCACGGCCCAGTGTTACTATCACATTGTGCCAGTCCGTCATGTCTTCCGGAACTTCAACCCACTCTTTTTCACGATTGATCGCCTCTAGATCACACACCTGACGAATGTGCCATCAAAGACCTGCCTCGTCTTAGTCTATGACCCTTGACCATATCCATTGCTTTATGCAAGGGGTGATCCGTATCTGCAGCAACTCTCAGATACCATTTGGCCTCAAGGACCCTATGAATATCCGTCATTGTTAGTTGCGCCAGGATATGCCTCAAGCATATAATTGGTGTGTCCTTTGTGCATCCCAGGATTACCCGCATTTTAGCATTCTGTATGCGCTCCAACCTTTCAAGCCGGCTCTTTGATACTGTCATGTTGCCATGCCGTGTGACGTTGGTGATCATGTCTGTCCACAGCCTTCTGTCTTGCGTGCTGCCAATCTTCTTGTAGTCCCTAACCGTGTGGCGGTGGTGATCATGTCTGCCCACAGCCTTCTGTCTCGTGTGCTGCCAATCTTCTTGTAGTCCCTAACCGTGTGGCGGTGGTGATCATGTCTGCCCACAGCCTTCTGTCTCGTGTGCTGCCAATCTTCTTGTAGTCCCTAACCGTGTGGCGGTGGTGATCATGTCTGCCCACAGCCTTCTGTCTCGTGTGCTGCCAATCTTCTTGTAGTCCCTAACCGTGTGGCGGTGGTGATCATGTCTGCCCACAGCCTTCTGTCTCGTGTGCTGCCAATCTTCTTGTAGTCCCTAACCGTGTGGCGGTGGTGATCATGTCTGCCCACAGCCTTCTGTCTCGTGTGCTGCCAATCTTCTTGTAGTCAATGCCGTGCGGTGTTGGTGAACATGTCTGCCCACAGCCTTCTGTCTTGTGTGCTGCCAATCATTTGTGATACCGATGTTGCCCCTTGCAATGTCAGACTTTCCAGCGTCTTCATTTTCTGTCTCCCTCTGCTTCTCCTGACCTCCAACTTTCCCGATGTGACTACCTACTTTAGCTTTCCCATTCTCATAATATGCCAACGTAATGAAGACGTTCTCTTCTTATGCTAATAACTAGTTCTCTTTCTTGGTTAACTTTATGTGAGATATCTTCGTTACTCTTTATGTCTGTGCATGGTTTTCTGATTTCCCATATAATAAATAAATTGACTCATTCCCGACCGAGCACGCATGTTAACCCATTGACGACCTTGTAAAAAGGTTTACACTTTGTGACCTATCAGCTCCATTAATTCTTGATTTGGGTTATATTAACTCATTTCTAATCTACTTTTACAATATTTCTGACTTAAAAATGACACAAAATCATCACTGACATAACAATCACATTAAATTATTATCAAACTAGCAATTACATTAATTCAATCCTGACTCAGCACTCACATGAACCTATGTGCGATTTAGTAATTATATCGACACATTACTGATGTTGCTGTTATATATTTAATAACTTCATATTCACATTAGTCGTTTCAAACGCAATGGGTGAAACGTTGTTCTTGGTAATTACACAATTGGTTATCATCATAATTATCATTATCATCATCATAACCATCTTCGTATCATCAACATTATGATGTGTATTGTCACAATTCTCGATCCCCAGGTTTCTAGATCAGTTTCCCCAAAGTTATGTCTCCAGCTTACAGTGGTAGAAGAGTGTGTGTGATCCAAGGACCCCGCGAGCTATGCCGATGGTAGCTCAGCTTCTGGTAGGGTCACCCGTGTCGGACAGGTCAAAGGATGGGAACCGGAATAAGATAAACACACACCTGTTGCCTTATAGCTAGATTAGAGACAATCAAAGGCTAGTCAAAGTAACACCGAAAAGACGCTTGCCGGAGTCGGATGTACTGAGCCACGGGCTTGACGAAACAGAGCATGGCAGTTCACTTTATGGTGCCATGTCTCAGTTCCACTGATGACATTCCCCTATCCCACCGCCCTAGTACACAACTTGTAAATGACATTATGTTTGTTTATATCTTCGACAGCTTCTCAAACCTGCGAGGACCTGGTGTGTGAGAACAGCAACGTGTGTGAATCATCACTGGTCAATGGCACACACGCAGGACACGCCTACTGCTCGTGTAGAGGACAATGGGCAGGACTTCGTTGTGAATTACAACTCTTCCTGTCTGTCCAGTCTGTGACCACCGACACGGTGGTGCTGGAGCTTCGTGGTCGCCTGTCAGCCGGACATGAGAAAATACGCACATCTGATGACCTGTTTGTTTCAGAAGTGACCATTGCTGTCTGGAATTTCAACATGTCAGATCAATGTTTGCTTATGCAACAAAATATGTCCGCAGAAAATGGCATAATTCTAAAGGGATTGGACCGTCAACAAGAGTACCTTGTCTGTGTTGCAAATGGATTTGTGGATTCTTGTTTATTCTTTCAACAGCAGCCTTTAAATATTTCCAGAATATCAACGTGCATTTATTTTGAAACCAAACTGTTTGACGTGGAGCCTTTTGATATTGGTTTTATCATTGTGCCAAGTGCGGTTCTGATACTTATTGTTGTTATTGTTATGTTCTGTTACTGCCAGCGACATTCCCTCGTGGTTCAATTGTGCTTAAACAAAGTATGTTGCAGAAATTGTTACTGCATAAGAAAACGCATCCAGAGAAGACAGTGCCTTACATACAGACAGAGCGATGTCAGTGGAGAGATGCTGATGCCCGGGGATGTCTCAATGGACTTTGAATCTGTGAGTGAAGCACACACCAGAGCCACTGAAGAATCAAACTGCACGAGGACACATTCTAGCAATGCATCATCCACATCCCGCAGAAGTGCCTGTTCATTAGATCCTGACGTGTCAATTTCTATTCCAACCTTACTAGACCACAACACATTCCTCTATGAGAACCAGAGTCTCATTCCACCTCTATATTCCCCTCAGGATCACAAAATCATGACTTTGACTTATATAGACGATGATTTAATTCCTCTTACTACAGAAAACACTGTCCAAAACCATATAGATACTCTTTTCCCCGAGCCTTATTCTGGTGGTTTTCAGCAGGGTCAAGCTCAGGAAGCCACATCTTTCACAGACAGTAATACAGGTTGTGACTTTTTGAAAGAGACATTTGTCATTCCAAATTCAGTTATGCAGAAATTTACCCCTAACCAGACAACCGATAGCATTCTCTTTAAGGAAACTCCGAGTTCTTGTCAATACGCTGGGCCCATAAAGCAGCAGTTGCTAGTTCATCCATATCTCCATCGCCCGTATCACAAGAATCATATCCTCCACCGGCCGAACTGTTCCAACCATACTCCCAGTCAGTTCGCTCACAATGAACATGTTGTGAGATTCAGAGAACCAAACGTTTCTGCTCTTCGTCAAAGGCCACTTTCCTTGCCTGTGTCGTACATGTGTGAAGATTCGTCGCAGAATGAGGAATTCCATTTCAGCAATCAAGCCAATCATTGCTTGAAGCCGCCACGAAAGTCAAGCCTTAGAAGCACAGAAGAAAACACCTCATTTCTTCTACCACCTTGGCCAGAAAAATATAACCGGCAGAATAATTTCGTCAGGTCTAATTCTGACACAAACTCTGTAGGAGTGAATCATTTACTGGGCTACCCAACATACCACAAGTGTGTAGTGACGGATGCCGAGCAGGCAAGTTTCCCCATCTCGTGTTACAATAACTCCAATAAAGACTCAACAGCAAACACACTTCCACGATCAAAGAAGCCCAGATTTGTTCAACCTTTCCCTAGAAACAGCATCGAGGACTCTTTGCTCAGCACTTCTTATGGGGAAGACCAGAAACGTATGTTTGCTGTACCTCCGAAACGACCAACGTGGCTGAATATTTCCAACCCCATACAAAACCCGAATCCTTCCAACCTAACTCAGGAAACAAAACAGGTCAGTGCAGAAACATCTACCTCATCAGAATCGAGGTCACACAGTAAGCAGGTAAGAAGTCTAAAGAGCCATTTCGAACATAACTTGTCGTTCTTTAAGTCGTCAAAACCAAACCGTCCAACAGATGATGAGAAGGAATATCAAGATTTATTATCTCCACTTGCAGCAGAACGCATAAAAGCTTCTAAGAAATCTCGGCATTCACATACTCATAAAACATCGTCAGGAAACAAAGCACCATCCTCTCATGACATCCACAAAGCTGCTGCCTCCTCTTTCGGACCACCAGTCTTTGAAGGACATCCATCTGAGCATACTGTGCCTCCCTTTGCACCAGACAACCAAGAGGATTTGGAAGACTTCAGCGATGTCAGCATACGACATGAGGAGTCAGACCGGAATTCTGTTTCCTCAAACATCAGCAAAAGCGGAGACAGTGTTATTTCTAGTTATGAAGATGATGACACCAATCTTGTAACCCCATTTCACACAGACAACTCGTCTGATGATGACACCTACAAGGACATTCAGTCCTTGGCGGGGTCAGCCGATACTTTGCAGGATCTAGAGGCAGAGCAGTCACTTCTCAATGCTGAAGGAACGTCACATTTTGAACACCGTATGTTGCAGAACGGCAGGAAATTAAATGTTCAGAATGAAGATTCTGAACAGTTGCTGGAGCTTTGATTATATATTGCTAACTTGTAACACCTCATGAGCTTTGATTATATATTGCTCACTTGTAAAAATTAATGAGCTTTGATTAATAAAGGATTGCCAAGGCTGATTTGTGACAATTGTAAACTGTTTATTTTTTGTTTGTGAAGTCACATTTCTGGTTAAATTTGAAACATTGTGTCTGTTCATTGCCGCGGTAGGGTAGTAGTTAGACGTTCGCCTGCCGGTCACGTGGTCAGCTTCGAGGCGGATCTTCAAACTGTCTTGGACTCTCAGATGAGTCCAATCTAAACAGGTAACAAGGAATATCTTGGGAAGTAAAGGTGGACACATGAAACTGACCACATCACTCTTTGAGTGCCGATTGATCTATACAGATCTGAGCCTAGCACAGTACAAACTATACAAGGCGCCTACGAATGTCCTGTACTGCGATCTTTGTTTTCAATGTAGCTGCTGCATTATACGAGGGTAAGTTAATAAGTAACTCACAAATGGCTGTAGAAAAATAACTAACTTTGATAACAACTTGAAACAAGTTTATTTTTATACATACATGTTTCCTTTATTTCTGAACATAATTTCCACCAACATTAATGCACTTATCCTATCGTTTTATCAGTCCACCCAAACCGGCTGCATAGAACTGCTTGCTTTGTTTTCATTTACTAGCCATCCCACAGAACTGTGTGACTACTCATTGACTTGCCCTCATAACCGTTTTATACCCAGCTATGCACCGCTTTACGGGAAATCGTTAGGGGCTAAGTCCACTGAAAACTCACCTTGGCAGGAGACATTTCGCGAATGACGCCGAAGTTGAATATGAAGTAAAAACGTGTTTAGAAAAGAGAGCACACAGTTCTATGCAGCCGGTTTGGGAAGACTGATAAAACGATGGGATAAGTGCATCAATTTGGTGGAATTTATGTAGAGAAATAAAGGGTCAATATATGTATAAAAATAAACTGGTTTCACGTTGTTATCATATTTAGTTATTTTTCTATAGCCATTTGTGACTTATTTATTAACTTACTCTCGTATGTGTCTATATACCGGGTGTTTGTAAAGTCTCACTACACTTTGTATGTAGAACGAATTTGAAAAACGAAGTACATGACGTCATAAAACACGTGCTCCACAGTCTCCATCGTGAATCAATATGCAGTGAATGGCTGTCGTCTGCTGAAGTAATTCTTTGCACTCCAAACAGAATGGTGTTATTAACGGAAGAAAGAATTTTCGGGGTTGAAACAAGGATTTTGAAATAGTGGTCGATACACATGCAAATTTCCTCCGAAGCAGGAGAGTATCTGCCTGCATGACGAAGAACCACCAGTCTGCACACCAATAAGCCAGACATGGGACAACGGATACCCACGCAAAACTCAGGTCCTGTATGACATCACATTGATGTTGGACAACAGGATGTCTTCATCCGACATACAGGACTTCACGCTGGAGTTCACAGCCTGCGAACACAAGCAAGCACACGCAAATATCAACAGATACGTTGCAGAAGGTATGTGACAGTATGAAGATATGTGTACAGTCATGTCTTGAAGCCCGTGGTGGACATTTCCAACACCTGTTATAATGAATACTTCATTGGTACTTTCCAGCTTCCCCAAACAAGCGTTAGATCATAGCAGTGACTATTGTGAATAATTTAATGAATTGTAAGCCCATTATTTGATGACGTCATGTACAAACAACTCAAATATGGGTATCCATTGGGTTGACAAAATTCTAGAAGACTTTGCCGACGATATAGTGCTTTTGAGTTCAACACACCCAGATGCCCAAGAGGAAATAAACCATCTCCAAAATGTAACAGGACAAATTGGTCTCCAAATTATCACCGCAAAAACAAAAACTATCGATCTTACCAACAGTTCAGACGACACCAAATTAAACAACCACGTTCTTGAAAAAGGCAACAGCTTCACATGCCTAGGAAGCAAAATGACATCTACAGGGGACTCAACACCAGAAATATCATCTAGAATCGCACTGGCATCTGGTGCCTTCAATAAACTGTCAAACACCTGGAAGTCAAAGACACTCAGCAAACACACGAAACTTAAAATCTTCAACTCTTGTGTGATTCTAGTGTTAACGTATGGATGTGAGAGTTGGAAATCAACGTTAGCTTTACATAAAAAATTTGATAATTTTGAGAACAAATGTCTTAGAAGAATTCTAAACCTCCACTGGAAAGACTTCAGAACCAATACGCAAATAAGACAAGAGACTAAGCAAGAGATTGTATCCAATTTTATAAGAAAACGCCGTTGGAACTACATCGGCCATGTACTCAGAATGGACAAGACAAGACTCCCCTACCAAGCCCTCATATGGTCACCGGTAGGGAAAAGAAAACAGGGAAGACCAAGAGAGACCCTGCGTAGAACCATCATTAGAGAAGGCTCATTCAATGGCCAAGTAAACATCCAAGATCAACAACAGGTGGCAGCGAACCGCCGGACATGGAGAGCCATGACTTCTGCCCTATGCGCCGCCTTGGGCTCAAGAGAAAAGACTAACCAACCAACCAACCAACCAACCAACCAACGAACCAACCAACCAACCAACAAACCAACCAACCAACCAACTAACTAACTAATGTACTTGGCTTTTCAAATTTGACCTACACGCAAAGTGTAATGAGACTTTCCAAACACCTTGTACAATTTAAGTCAGAAAGTTTATTAGAAATGTGCGTGACATGCGAGGAATCATATCGGAGGACCCAATATCGCGTATATCAGATATGCCGATGATAAACTGTTGATTGTAGACAATGAGCAGGATCTGCGGTATTTAGTGACTGTTATTAATGTACACCGTCTCTGTGGCGAAGGGGTTATAAATGCAATGCATAATCTCGCATAACGAAACGAAAGCAATGGCAAACTACTGAACGTAAACTTGCCAAGAGATCACAAACAGCCAAAAATGATGGGGTTGACAGCGACGCACTCTAAAGGAAATGCAAGTAACTGTTAACATATGTTTATAGACCACACGTGGGTAAGTGATATGTGTCACACTAGTCCCATATATTTATAGACCAAACGACACCATGTGGGAAAGTGATCTGTCTCACACTAGTCCCATATATTTATAGACCAAACGACACCTTGTGGGAAAGTGATCTGTCTCACACTATTCCCATATATTTATAGACCAAACAACACCATGTGGGAAAGTGATCTGTCTCACACTAGTCCCATATATTTATAGACCAAACGACACCATGTGGGAAAGTGATCTGTCTCACACTAGTCCCATATATTTATAGACCAAACGACACCATGTGGGAAAGTGATCTGTCTCACACTAGTCCCATATATTTATAGACCAAACGACACCATGTGGGAAAGTGATCTGTCTCACACTAGTCCCATATATTTATAGACCAAACGACACCATGTGGGTACGTGATATGTCTCACACTAGTCCCACATGTTTATAACCGTAACCCATTAGCCACAGAGTTATGCTGATATTTTGCAGATATAGATCATCAATTTCAAGCGAACGCAAACAGAACATTGTGAGACGGCGGTAATTACAACCCTTGCTTATCGACATGGCACATGAAAAGGCTGATAATTATTAAAACTTATCAAAAAGCTTTCCAATTCTTTTCATCTTTCTGTTTGTAGTCCCTGGTTCAGAGCCGTACAATGCTTGATGCCACATACTTGTAGTGGTTTCTAGTTTCCGCCATTGGATATTGATTTTACCTGAAGTCAGAGCTGTTTGTGTCTCTGTGATTATTTTGTTTTAAATTTTTTTTATTTTGCGCTTGCTGATTTTCAACTCAAGCGTAGTTCATACACACTACTTCTAGTTGTGCTGGACTGAATTTTGCGTGTGGATTAGTTTTCCTTCTTAACAGTGTCCCTCGCCATCAGGCGAACCCACTCCGACTTCAGAGGTACTTGTAATTTACGTCCCCAAGTCAAGGACGAGATGTCTTTCTTTTAGTCCAACTGTCCGGTGTAAGGGTTGATCCCCTTACCTCGGTAGTTTGTTAGTCGACAGATCATCCTCATTGCACATCGAACCATTCAGTCCATAAGTGCTCGGATCCCCTCCTCAGCAAATCTCGCAGCGTGTAGCGGCTAACGACGCCAGTTCTGTGTTGGTTTATCAATCTTCTTTGGCTTCCTGCGTAGTGTTCTTGTTTGGCCACCCCTCTTTTAATTTGCTGTTCTCGCAGTCTGGCCATGGTTGTAGATTCACAGTCATCACTTGGTTCTCGCAAAAGTCTTACTTCTCGTAGAGCATTCAGAATGTCAGCCTGGTCCATGGCGCGTCCGGACTCCACAGTAGTCTCACCTGCGAGCTTGTCAGCCCGCTCGTTTCCTTGGACTCCCGCATGCCCTGGCACGAAGATGAAACTAATCTTTGTCAGCCGAGACCGCTCGAGAGGCAGCAACCATTCTCTTCGGATCGACCCCTCCTCTGTCCTCTTGATCATGTTCATTGAGTCGCTAAGGAAACATGTCCTAGTGAATGTCTGTGTCTCGAGCCATGTTATTGCTTTACTTACTCCCATAGTCAGGCTACTTGTGGTTTCAGTGAAAGCACCAGAGTCCTCCTTCACAATTCTCCCTCCGGCCCGAGCTGTAAAGCCCATGAGCTTCTCACATGTCGGACGACCGACCCATCTGTGTAGATGACCGCATCACAGTCTAGCGAATTCTCGAAAATCAACGCTTGTACTTCAGCCTCCACAGCAGCCGAATTTTCTTGTCTGCATTTTCTATCTAGTTGGATGCAAACTGAAAAGGATGTGCAGAAATCTGTTGGCACTTGCACCCACTCCTCGCCAGGTTCTAAGTCCTCAAGTGAACACACCTGTTGAAGAATGCCTTCGGCTTGACCCATCCACGACCGTCCTCTTTTTAACCTGCTGCCCTTCACCTTCATAATTTCACTATACAGTGGATGTTGTGTGTTTGCGTTAACTCTGAGGTAGGCGCGTGCCCTGCAAACTTGTATTCTCTCTTCAATGGTTGGAAAATCAAGAAGGTAGCGCATCGCCCTGCATGCTGTATCTCTTGTACATCCAAGAATAATGCGCATAGCTTCATTCTGTATCCTTTCCATCCTTTCTATCTGCTTACGGCTGAGAGTCAGGAATGCCATATTAGTAATACTCAAAAACAGACATGACCAGCCACTCGTATAGAAGACACAGATGCGGTAATCACAGTTTGCTATAGAAGACACAGATGCGGTAATCACAGTTTGCTGCCGCCATCACCCGCATCGCAGCCAAACCCCGCTTGGCCTTTGTTATCACCTGGTCTATGTGCTCATTATAAGCAAGGCTTCGATCAAACCGTATCCCCAGGTAATTCATTGCCTGGGTTCTTTCCACCGTCTCTGAACACAGCTTTACAGTTGGTGTTGGAGTGTTGACAATATGATTATTCAACGAGAACCAAGTCACTGTTGCCTTTGTTGGGTTGACCATTGCCCCAGCTTCATCACACCAGGTACTTATGCGTTTGAGTTCGGTTTGTAGCACCCTTACCTCGGTATCAGCACACCGGATGTTTAAGAACACGCATTCTTATCCATTCGTCAATATTGACCTCGAGTGCTTGTTTGACTTCTGCGATCTTTGATATTTTAGACACGAACTTAAGCCGGTCAAGACGATGGCAGAAATGTGCCTGTGGTGTTAAATGTTCGTCGTCACATAAACTAGGTTACGGAATAAGTAAAGGGATGTTTTACACACCTTGGGGCGTATTAGGTGAATGATGCTAGCCACATATTTTTATAGCCCAATTAGTACTCAAGAGGAGATTGTATCACACCGGCTGTATTTATGTCCATGGACGTGTCGTGGTACCTGTTTTAAATTGGGTCGACGAGGGAGACCAGGGCAATGATCAGCCACGATGGGAATTCGAAAACATGAGCACCAGTCCGGCAGCTAGACAACTAGCGCCTGCACCACAACGGCGCCTCTCGTGTCACATAGGCACACAAATATCATCATCATCATCATCATAATCATCATCATCATCATCGTCGTCGTCGTCACACAGTGCCTTGCCGGCTGACGTGGGCAATCATACCTCTCCACAAATTTCAATCCCCGACGTCATGGATCAATTCTTGTGTTACTCCTTCCGTGCCATGACACAAGACTGTCAAGCATCTTTTCACGCTGTCTTCCTCTATCTCTCTTATCGCAAGTCTTCCCGGTTGTCACAACATATTCCAGTTGTTCTCTTATAACGTGGTCAAACGGAAACGACTGTCTCTTTCTGGTGTTTGTGATGAGCTGTCTTTGCGTCTCAGCTTCCTTTAAAACGTCAGGATTGCTCAGTTTGGCTGTCCAGCTAATTTTCAGCATTTTTCTATAAAACCAAATCTCCAAGGCCTCCAGGGATTTTTTCGCCTGTTTACTAACTGTCCAGGATTCGTAGCGGCATGTTAAGACTGGTTGTATGTAACATGCGTGAACTCTTTTTTCTAACTTTCAAGGATAGTGATTTATTGCACAAAACGTTCTTCATTTGAAAGAATGCAGTTTTTGCTTGTCCTATCCTGCTCTTTATCTCAGTGATGCACATTTCATCTGATGTTATCCATATGCCTAGATATCTGAATTTCTGCACTTGCCCCAAAATAACGTTCTGTACTTTAATTGCACATTTAGGCACAATCTGTTTCTCTGATATCACCATGACTTTTGTCTTTCTATTATTCAGTCTAAGCCTAATTTTTTTTTTTTTTACACTTTCCATAACCACTGTATCTGTCATTTCCTGGAGATCCTTCTGACTTGTTGCGGTGGCAAAATAACAACAGACAACCAAACATATGCCTCGAGCCAGGAACCTGCTTTGTGTCAGTGATGATGTGATGCGTGGGGGGGGGGGGGGGGGGGCATCACAGTTTGCGGGCCTGAGTGCACAAAGGTCTGTGATGTGATAGGGCACATCACAATTTGTAGGCCCGAATTCACGGAGGTCTGTGATGTGACGGTGCCATCACAGTTTGTAATCCCGAATTAACGTAGCTATGTGATGTCACGGGGAACATTTGTAGGCCTTATTTCACATAAATCTGTGATGTAAAGGGGTAATCACAGTTTATAGGCTTGAATTCACGTAAATGTGTGATGTAATAGGGTAATCACAGTTTGTAGGGCTGAATTCAGATAAAATTGTGATGTAATGGGGTAATCACAGTTTGTAGGCCTGAATTCACATAAATCTGTGATGTAATGGGGTAATCACAGCTTGTAGGCCTGAATTCACATAAATCTGTGATGTAATGGGGTAATCACAGTTTGTAGGCCTGAATTTACACAGATATGTGATGTAATGGGTAAATCACAGTTTGCAGGCCTGAATTAACATAAATATGTGATGTAATGGGTAAATCACAGTTTGTAGGCCTGAATTCACATAAATATGTGATTTAATGGGGTAATCACAGTTTGTAGACCTGAAATAACATGCATCCGTGATGTAATGGGGTGATCACAGTTTGTAGGCCTGAATTCACATAAATCTCTGATGTAATGGGGTAATCGAAGGAACGAACGAACGAACGAACTTTATTTTCACAGGGTTCAGAATTAGGCACGCAGACCCGTCTAACATTCTGCCCTTCTGTCACTCTCTTTCATACATTATTTCATTCACACATCATTCAAGGCTATCAGAGAACAGCAACAATATAAAAAAAACATTATAAAGGCATGGGCAAAATGCGAACATCAATACTATACGACTTAGTAATATTAGCTAATGATGTGACACTTGTTATTAGCCATGTGGAATATACTGGCCTACCAAAATGGGACTGGCTGTTATACTAGGGTTTTGTTATTATTATTATTTGTATTATCAAGGGGGAAGATAATCCGTACTGAGCAAGTGTTAGAATAATTTGCGATTATATGTATAGGGATTGGTGATGTCTTTGATTTCTAGTGGAAGATTGTTCCACAGCTGAGCTGCAGTATTCACAGTTTGTAGGTCTGAATCTACATAAATACGTGATGTAATGGGGTAATCACAGTTTGTAGGCCTGAATTCATATAAATCTGTGATGTAATGGGGTAATCACAGTTTGTAGGCCTGAGTGCATGGAAGGATGGGTGGCCAATCTCTTTCTCCGTTGTCGAGAGACGAACGCAGGCGTCGACCCCTCGTCCGACCGCGCTCACGACATTCTCAGCCCACTAGCAACTACACGAACGCACCTGGGAATATTACATAAAGTCATCATTATCATTATGTGCCCTGCAGAATAGCGTAGGCTGTCATTTTTCGCCATCTCACGCGATTATCAGAGTCGTGGATCAGTTCTGTATTCTTGTCTCGACCATACCACGTGGCCAAGCCATTAAGATATTTAGTTTTCCCCTCCCCCTTGTTCTTTTCCTCTCAATCTTGCCAGTTGTCACCCAGGTTTATAGTGTATTTCTTCTCGTAACGTGACCAAAAGTTTGCCCGTCTAAATAAAGTAACAAAACATATTGATAGGCCAATCGACACTTGGTCGGTGATGTGGTTAGTATAACATGAACCGCCGTTACTTCCCAAGACATTTCCCTTGTTCCCAGCTTTAGCTGGGCCAACCTTGGAAGTCCGAGCCATTAAAATAAAAATCCCGGATGTGTTCTGGTGCGTATCGAACCCATGAATCCCATGCCGAAAGACGAGGATTTAGCCACTAATATAGCGCGGCGACACGCGCCGTCGTGATAGAGAACGGTAAAACAATTCTGACCCATCTCTGGAGTGAGTTCGGACAAATACGCAAAACATAATTCCAAACGGCAGGGAAGTAACTGATGAATATTTGACTTTAAACAGTGCTCCTCTTCTTCTACCTTTGTTATTTGAAACAACTTATTTCTCCAATGAAGCATAAGCGCTCAACCATGAATGTCAAACTCTCCTCTCTTTTGTTGTACCCGAAGCTCCCTCCATGCTCTCCTCCTATTATTAATCATTCTACAGTTCTTTTCTCCGTGTGGTAAGTGAACAAAAAAGTAAGTTTGGACCAAACATGGTGCACAATCACATAAACAAGTATTAAAATGTACATTTCCGTTCACTGAGCTCTGACAATTTGGAGGATACCACGAAAGAAAATCAAATAACAGTATGCGATATAGCGTCCTTCTGTCCAAATGGGAGGTCATATAATGCGATATATTATCCTTCGGCAGTGAATCAGTTAGATTCATTGGCACTGTGTGTTCCAGGGAATGGCCATTTTAACTAAGAAGTTTTCTCAACGCATGTCTCTTCCCGCGCCAGCCTAATTTATCTAGCCCCTGGGTGTACTATAGTTTATGTTGGTCACTGCACTAGCTCCTCATCTGTGATTCTATCGTAGACTTTTAGTACTGAACTTATATTCTGCGCGGGCACCAGATATTTATTGATTGTAGCCTATTTGTGATGTTCTTAGTTGTGCTCCATGGTTCTCGCCCATACAGCAGTAATGATTTGATTCTAGAGTTAAATACTCTACGTTCCGTACTAGATTAGGAATGAGGAAATTAGAAGACGACTAGGTTTGAAACCTCTCATGCACTTCATTAATTAACAACAGAGTAAATGATTTGGCTACCTAAGAAGAATGCCCTGGTACCGCCTGTCATACAGAGGCACAGTGAAGACATATAATGGACACACAGCGAGGGAAAAGCCGTGTAAAAGATGAAGTGATGTTATTCTATTCATGAGTTCCTCAGAGTGTTGAGTCCATCTGTTCAATTAATCTTTAATGTTGGTGAGAACTTTCACATTGTTATTTTTTTTTATCAGTTACTTGGTTGATTATATTTTCCTACTATCGTTCTAATGGTGCTGTAAAGATCTCCGATGTTTCCTTACTAAGCCGCCTCTTGTGCATCTCTTGCTTCGCAATTTCAGTATTGCTGTGTATCTGTGTTTATCTCTTCCTAACTTCTTCATGAGCTTCTGTGTATTTTCCATGGGCTCTGGTTTTCGTGATGAAATTTTCGCTATTATTGAAATCTACTTGTTTGATTTTCCTTTGTTCTTTGTTGAACGGTTTCAAGTGCCATGCAAGTTTTCTCCACTCCCCCCTCTCTCTCTTCCTCTGCCCCTCTCTCTCCCTCTGCCTTTCTCTCTCTCTCTCTCTCTCTCTCTCTCTCTCTCTCTCTCACACACACACACACAACCAAACACACATAGTCGCACACACATATACACATACACACACAGCCACATCCCCACACAGCCACACACACACACTCATTCAGACACACAAACACACACGTACGTATTATGTATAAGCATACATAAGTAGTTAGTCTACGGGACACCCTTGGGCAAGGTGGAGTGCCCGTTTAGCCCCCCGATAAGGGTTACGTGAAGCCATGGAAGCAGGTGGTGGATGGAATGTGAGAGCAGCCGACAGATTGTTGTTGGTTATGGTCTTGCTCTCTGCGGCGATAGGCAGATGATCTCATCAGTAGAGACAATGGCTATGGCCACCGACTAGTACAGTCAGTGCCCAGAAGGAAAGCAATGGCAAACTACCTTCTGCAAAACTTGCCAAGAAACCATAACAACCATGACAGAAAACATAATAAGAAAGAGATCTGGTGGCGAGACCCCCAGGCCTGGCAGATCAGGAAACGTCACGAAAGTTTGGAGAGAACAATAATGGAAGGGTATATGCTTGGGAAGAGAGGAAAAGGAAGGCCAAAGAGAAGATGGGTGCAGGATGTGGCGGATGATCTCCAGATGGGTGTATCAGACGCGGGACATCTTGCTTATGATAGAGAGGTTTTCCGGAAGGTTGTTATGGGAGCGAGGTTCTGCAAAGGACATGCTACTGAATGAATGAATGAATACATACGTACGTAAGTGCTTAAGTGTGTGCGTTTATTGTGCGTACCTGCGTTCTTTCATATGTACATACATACATAAATACATACATAAGTAAAACCACATGATCCAGCAGTTCAAGGGAAAACCACCTGTAAAAAGTAAACACATGTCAACTATTTTTGGAAACCTGTCATTGATTGCGTCAGTTATTTAAGCGGGGAAGTCAATAAGTAAGTCATAAATGGACTTATAAAAATAACTAAATATGATAACAACTTGAAACCGGTTTATTTTTACATTGCCCCTTTATTTCTCAACATAATTTCCACCAGCATTGATGCATTTATCTCATCGTTTTATCAGTCCTCCCTAACTGGCTGCATAGAACTGCGTGCTATGTTTTCATTTACCTACCATCCCACAGAACTGTCTGACTTACTTATTAACTCGCCCTCGTAACATTTTTTACCCAGCTATGCACGCTTTACGGGAAATCGCTAGGGGCTAAGTCCACTGAAATAAACCTTTGCGGGAGACATTTCGCGAATGACGCCGAGGTTGAATGTGAAGTGAAAACGTGGTTTAGAAAACAGAGCACGCAGTTCTACGCAGATTTGGGAGAACTGATAAAACGATAGGATAAGTGCATCAATGTTGGTAGAAATTATGGTGAGAAATACAGGGACAATGCATTATACAAATAAACTGGTTTCAAGCTGTTATCATTTTTAGTTATTTTTCTACAGCCATTTGTGACTTACTTATTAACTTAGGAATAGGAAAGGGAAAAATGGAGGATGTAGTGGGGAATTATGGTTTAGGTACAAGAAATGAAAGAGGGGAAAAGCTAATAGAATGGGCAAATATCAATGATATGATAATTGGAAACACATGGTTTAAGCACCATAAAAGACGACTGTACACATGGATAAGCCCTGATAAGAAAATACGCAACCAAATTGACTACATACTAATTAATAAAAGATTTAGAAATGCTTTAATTAATGTAAAGACAATGCCTGGTGCTGACTGTAATAGTGATCATGTACCACTATGGGGACAAATAAAAGTAAGATTAAAGAGAGGGAAAAAAATGGTTAAGAACATGAGACTTAATAAAGAGGTTCTGAAAATAGATAAAGAAATGCAAGAACAATACAGAGTGACTGTGAAAAATAGGTACAATGCAATAACTAAAATACAGAGTATAGATGAACAATGGGAAATGTTAAGGGACTCCATTCATCAAACTAGCAAAGAAGTATTACCGGAGAGAGGCAAAATAGCTAAGAAAAAATGGATGAATGAAGATATCTTAAAACTGATGGACAAAAGAAAACAGTGTAAAAATGACAAACAAGAATACGCTAAGATAAATAAAGAAATAAAAGATAAATGTGGGAAGGCTAAAGAAAGTTGGTTAAACGAGCAATGCAAAAAAATTGAATTAAATTCCATTAAAGATACAAAAAATATGCACATACAAATCAGTGAGCTTACAGGAAGAAAAATAAGAATAAATACGGGGTGTTTGAAATCAAAAACAGGAAAGATAATATTAGAGGAAGATGCTATAATGAAGAGGTGGAATGAGTATATAAGAGAATTATATGAAGGAGAAAGGGAAGAATTAACAGAAGATAGTAACTTAGAAGGTCCACCTATTCTGAAAGAAGAAGTCGCTGACGCTATGAAACGTATGAAGAAAGGAAAAACAGCTGGGCCAGATGAAATCACAATAGAAGAATTAGCAGTATTGGGAGAATTTGGAGTAGATATATCCGGTTGAATGATATTTACAGCAGTGGATATTTACCCAGTGATATGCTGAAATCTGTATTGATAGCTATACCAAAAAAGACCAGGAGCAATTGATTGTGAAGATTTTCGTACAATTAACCTTATAAACCATATCACTAAGCTTCTACTCAGAATCATAATGAGAAGAACCAAAAAGAAAATAAAAATGGAAATTGGTGAAGAACAGTATGGATTTGTGGAAGGAAAGGGCATAAACAATGCAATTTATACATTACGGACACTAATAGAAAGGTCAATAGAGAAAAAGAGAGACATATATTTGTGCTTCATAGATTATACTAAGGCATTTGATAAAGTAAAACATGATGAACTGATTAAAATGTTGGAAGATATCAACATTGATGGAAAAGATTTAAGAATAATAAAGAATGTTTACTGGAACCAAGTAGCAGCAATTAAAATGGGAAATAAAGAGGGTAGTTACGAACAGATAAAGCTAGGAGTACGACAAGGGTGTGTCTTGTCACCAGATCTTTTCTCCCTGTATAGCGAAGAAATAATGAGAGAGATCAAAGAGATGCCAGGAATACTAGTTGGAGGTTATAATATAAATAATATACGCTATGCAGCTGACACAGTATTGGTGGCGGATAATTTAACAGACCTACAACAATTATTAGACGTTGTAGTAACAGAGAGTACAAGGAAAGGACTCTCCTTGAATATCAAGAAAACAGTAACAATGGTAATATCAAAGAAAATGGTGACACCAAAATGTGACATAGAAATAGAAGGGAAAATCCTTAACCAAGTTGATAATTTTAGATACCTAGGGGCATTTATAACATCAGATGGAAGATGTACAACAGAGATTAGGAGCAGAATAGGGCAGGCAAAAGCCGCATTTCAGAAAATGAAGAGTATCTTATGCAATAAGTCACTATCACTGAATGTAAGAAAGAGAGTGCTGAAATGCTATGTAGAACCAGTTTTGCTGTATGGCAGTGAATCTTGGAATGTAAATGAACAAATTAAGAAGAAATTAGAAGCAACAGAGATGTGGTTCCTGAGACGAATGTTGCGAATTCCTTGGACTGCCAGAGTAACTAATGATGACTGCCTGAAACAGGCTAACGAAACTAGAACATTATATACAACAATAAGACAGAGACAAACAGCTTTCGTCGGTCATGTGATGAGAAGAGAGGCATTGGAGAACATCGTAACAACTGGAAAGATCGAGGGGAAGAGAGGCAGAGATAGACCAAGAGAAGTGATGCTGGATGGATTGAGACGGTGGCATGGAGGAATATCAGCAGCAGAGTTGATCCAGAAAACCAAAGACCGAGATCTATGGAGAGCCATGAACGCCTACGCCAGCCGGCACGGCACTTGATGATGATGATATTAACTTACCCTCGTATTTAGGATCTGCCACGTTTGTGTCTTCGATAGCAAGTCATTTCGAGATCTTTCAGTTACTAAATCCTAAAAATAACTGCTGCATCGTGTCATTTTGAATAGGGAATTCCCTTTACCGCAATGATGCGCCACGATTGCCACGTGTATATTTATGTCGGTATGAATACAATTTGAAGATTGAGCACAATCCACTACTGGCAACGCTGTTCGCATTCCGGTACGAACCTTGGGCCATATCATATCCATATCAGATTGGAAGCACTAGACTCGAGTTTCGCTCTCGTTTGAGCTCGTCAGTAGTGCATATCCCTGACTGGACCCGGGATCGAACTCCGGATCACGCTTGTGTTAAGCGGGCGTGTAACCGCTTGATCACGCGGCTCACGCTAGACGTGACCAAAGTATCATACCAGAATGTCACAACGTCACCCATTGTAGGCTATAGTTCAAAGTTTGCCCGATCGCCGCGACTGACATCCGTCAATCGATGTGGCCCCGAATGATCAGGTCTTCTCGACTGGCAAGATACACCAGGCGCCTAGAGTCCAGCGTTGGCTGGCGAGCTAGCGAAGTTGACAGAGAACTGCACTGATGTTGTCATAAACACGATTGGACAAGGTTTCGTTGCCCGGCTTATTTCTGGTCAGAGTGAAGGAACGATTAGCTACTTATTCCTCCTAGCTCTCAGGTTATACAAAATTCGAAGGCGGAATCACATCACAGATCGCAGCAGCAAACTGTTTCAGGACAATTTATTTTAAATTTTATTTTATGAATAAAATTAATTAAACTGCGGTAAAGCTGTGGGCATGTAAACAGTTTCACAAAGCAAATTATTAAGAAAGGACGGCTCGGCGTCAAGTCTTCATCACACAGACACATGCACGCAAGCACGCACGCACGCACGCACGCACACACACACACACACACACGAGAGAGAGAGAGAGAGAGAAAGAGAGAGAGAGAGAGAGAGAGAGAGAGAGAGAGAGAGAGAGAGAGAGAGAGAGAGAGAGAGAGAGAGAGAGAACACAAAAATATATAACGTCACATTCTGAGATTTTGATATTTTATTTCATCTTTGAATTCTTCTCATTCTTTTATTATGCCTAATGTAGTAAAGTGCCGGCTCCCTAGTCTAGAGGTGTCACGACTTCCTCCGTAATCTCGCATACTCTCGTAAGTAACGTGACGTTGCACGAGAATTGGTAGCGGTTCTCTCCGCGTCGGTAACTTACGGGGTATGTGAGCCGGTCGCTCAGAAAGCAATGGCGAACTACTGAGCGTAATCTTGCCAAGAAGTCAACAATCAGCTGAAAGATGCTGATGTTGACAGCGATGTCCTGTAAATGATATGTTTTTTTTTTTAAATGTTGCATATCCCTTGCAGGACGTTGCAGTCAACACCAGCATTTTCAGCTGCTGTTGATGTACTAGGCAAGTTTTTACGTTCAGTAGTTTGCCATTGCTTTCTGAACGACCGGCTCTCATGGCAGAACGTTATAACAACGCGACACGGTCTGCTGCACAAATCGGTCGCGGCTGAGTTTCGAACGAATGGTACCCGGCTCACGAACCGCGTTCGCAAGCCTTTGGCCACAGAGCCGGCGTAAAGGATATGCGAACCACACCAAAAAAAAAAAAAAAAAATGTGGTAAATATAGTGTCATCTCCGTAGTTTAAATGTTGTTGTGGTTTCTTGTTGTGTGTTTGCTAATGAAGGCTATCAGCCGCATTGTCCTCTGTTTTTCGCATTGTGTATTGTAAAGGCGCCTTATACTTTGTCTTTATCATATTGCTTACATGTATGTCGAGAGTCATGATCGTATAGGTAGTCCTCTATCTTGCTAACACAATTGTGCGGGTTCAGTTTTCTACACTAGCAGAATTATATCCTTTATGGAAGTCGATCCAGCTTCATAAAATGTCTGCCAGAGACTTTTTAGAATTTTATCGAAATTGTCGGTAAAGAAAAACAAAACAAAAACGCCGATGAAAGGTAGTAGCCAACCCGCCCAATGTTGTCCTTGCAATGAAAACAACAGGAACATATAGGTTCCTTATAGCGCATCTTGCTGGATACATATTTTAATGAAACAATCTGCACTGTGGGTGATGTGGCCACCTTTACTTACGAAGACATTTCCTGGTACACATTTTATGTTGCGTCAAGCTCGAAGCCCGTGTAAATTTGTAAAATGCGAATTCACTCCGAAGTTGACTGAAACATTGACCACTGCTAGTGCTGGGGAGTGTCAATCCATCCATCCATCCATCCATCCATCCATCCATCCATCCATCCATACACCCATCCACTTATCCATTCATCCAGCAATCCATCCATCCATCCACCCACCCATCCACCTATCCATTCATCCAGCAATCCATCCATACATCCATTCACCCATCCACATATCCATTCATCCAGTAATCCATCCATCCAGCAATCCATCCATCCATCCATCCATCCACCCACCCACCCACCCATGCATCCATCATTCTGTGGGTCCGTACGCCCGTACCTGTGTCCTTGCACCTGTCTGTCTATATGTCTGTTCGTTTTTCTATCCTTTATATTGTGTTCTGTCCGTTTACCCATCTGTCCAGCCAACAATCTGCATGTCTGTATTCATAAATACACCATAAAACCACCCGAATATGCCAAGCAAATTCCCACCAACTTTCAACAATGTTAGTCCATGGATTCTATCCATTATATTGTATTCTGTCCGTTTACTCATCTGTCTATCCAACAATCTGCATGTCTGCATTCATAAATACATTATAAAACCGCCCGACTATGCCAAGCAAATTCCCACCAACTTTCAACAATGTTAGTCCATGGATTCTATCCATTATATTGTATTCTGTCCGTTTACTCATCTGTCTATCCAACAATCTGCATGTCTGCATTCATAAATACATTATAAAACCGCCCGACTATGCCAAGCAAATTCCCACCAACTTTCAACAATGTTAGTCCATGGATTCTATCCATTATATTGTATTCTGTCCGTTTACTCATCTGTCTATCCAACAATCTGCATGTCTGCATTCATAAATACATTATAAAACCGCCCGACTATGCCAAGCAAATTCCCACCAACTTTCAAGAATGTTAGTCTATGAGTCAGTTAACTCTGCCAAAATCATCACTTAAACGGACATAGAATCCCTATAGTATATACAACAGTAGCAGCGTCAAGTATTATCCCTATGTGTATTTCGATTTTTATTTTGTTTAGTGTGTACTTTGATGGCTTATTAATTATTTTATGTACTTTAATGTCTCTGAACTTATTGCTGTAGCAGCCGTTGCAAATATTTCAGTGAGAAAACCCCATCTAGAAGACGTGGCACAAAGCACTATAATGTAACATAAAATCTATTTTTATTTTGTCAGTGTGTACTATGATGGCTATATAGAACCTGTTTTGCTGTAAGACTGTGAATCTTGGAATATAAATGAACAATTTAGGAAGAGATTCGAAGCAACAGAGATGTGATTCCTTAGACCAGTGGTTCTCAACCTTTTTTGGCCCGTGCCCCCCTTCACCATATTTTCAGAACGTCATTCCTCCCCCCTTCCTATCAAAAATTTGGCCCGTGCCCCCCCCCCCCCCTTCACCGTATTTTCAGAACGTCATCCCCCCCATTTCATATTTCCTATCTAAAAATCCCCCACCCCTATACAGTATACGTAAAAATGTAAGGTAAATTTAATAGCACATACTAAAACAAGTCTAGACATCCACATAAAACATGATTTGTGGGTCTACTGACGTTATAAAATTAATTTTAGAAGGATGAGACGTACTTAACTGTAAAGTATGAAGGAAAAAACAATATCAAGTAATCGGTTCTTGTATTAACGCGATCTTGAAATGGTCTTCATCCTCCCCCCCCCCCTGTAAACCCTAAAATTCCCCCCGGGGGGGGGGGGGGAATTCCCCACCGGTTGAGAACCACTGCCTTAGACGAATGTTGCGAATTCCTTGGACTGCCAAAGTAACTAACGACGAATGCCTTAAAGAGGCTGGCGAAACTAGAACATTATATACAACAATAAGAAAGAGACAAACAGCTTTTTTTTTGGGGTGATCTGATGAGAAGAGAGGCGCTGGAGAACATCGTGACAACTGGAAAGATCGAGGGGGAGAGAGGCAGAGGCAGACCACAAGAAATGATGCTGGATGGATTGCGACGGTGGCATGGAGGATTATCAATGACAGAGTTGATCCAGAAAACCAAGGACAGAGATCTGTGGAGAGTCATGAACGGCTACGCCAGTCGGCACGGCACTTGATGATGTACTTTGATGACTACTTCTTTAGTTTACATATTTGAATGCCTCTGAAATCATGCCGTTACAGATATTCTAGCGGGAAAACCCTCTAGAGGAGACGTGGCATAACGAACTATAATGGAGTGTCATGTCTATATTTATATTGGCAATGTAAGCAAGAAGATAAAATGTGCGTGCCCCGTACCTCATATCCAGTCTGCTTTCAAGTTTTTAACAAGAAGTGGCGGGAAATTGATTTTTCTATTTTGTTTATCACTACAGCCATAGATTTGCAGGTGTTAGCTAAGGTAAGTGTATACTTTTATGTGTTGTTGATATGTGGTGAAAAGGTAGTGAACGCGTTTGGCAGGCGAGAAGGAAGCAGACCGCATTGTGTTGATGTTTTAACAATAGTGCGCATAGGTCGCTGAGAAAGCAATGGCGAACAATTGAAAGTAATTTGCCTCCTCATCATCATGTGCCATGGCGATAAGTGTGGGCGGTCGTGTTATGCCATTTCATGCGATCACCCGAGTCGTGGATCAGCTCTGTGTTCTTGTCTTGACCATACCACGTGGCCAAACCATCCGGGTATTTACTTATCTGCCTTCCCCTTGTTTTTCCTCTCAATCTTGGCAGTTGTCACTAAGTTCTCCAATTTAATTCTTCTCATAATGGATTCAAAACATTGTGAATGCCTACGTCTAATTTCTCTAATCAGTTTACGGTTTTCATTTGTTTCTTATAGCACTTGGTCATTGGTTTTTCTGTCTGTCCATAGTATTCTTTGCAGTTTCCTTAGAAACCCAATTTCCACAGCTATTAGATGTTTTTTTTAGCTTGTCTGCTAATTGTCCATGCTTCACATCCACACACAAGTACAGGTTCTATGTAGCACCTCAACACTCTTTTGTCTCGTTGCAATTGACATCATTTTATTGGTCAGTATGTTTTTCATCTTGCAAAAGGCTACCTTCGCCATGGCGATACTTGTTCTAATCTCTTCAAAGCATCTCCCATCACATGTTACTACTGTTCCGAGATAGTTGTACATAGTACTAGCCTAGTCAATAGCAAACAGTCAAAAAATGCTGGGATTGATTGCAACGTCACGTAAAGGACATACAGTTAACTTTTGAAGGATGTTGTATTTATAAAACACTAGCTGACCCGGCCCGGCTTCGCCCAGTCCATTGCGGGGATCTATCTATCTATCTATCTATCTATCTATCTATCTATCTATCTATCTATCTATCTATCTATCTATCTATCTATCTATCTATCTATCTATCTATCTATCTATCTATCCATCCATCCATCCATCCGTCCGTCCGTCCGTCCGTCCGCCTGCCCGCCCGCCTGCCTGCCTGCTTGCCTGTCTGTCTGTCTGTCTGTCTGTCTGTCTGTCCGTCTCTCCCTCCGTCTATCCCTCCCTCCCTCCCTCCCTCCCTGTCTGCCTGTCTGTCTGTCTGTCTGTCTGTCTGTCTGTCTGTCTGTCTGTCTGTCTGTCTGTCTGTCTGTCTGTCTGCATGTCTGTCTAATAATTTATTGGTTGCAGTTAGAAAATTTCGCTTAATGCTAGGATTATTTTTCTTAAAAATTTTGTCGTATAATTTTCATGTGAAAAATAATGTTGTCGTAAAATTTTCATGTAAAAAATGATGTGGTGGTATCGAGAACAACCTTAGATAAACGAATATCAACTTACAAAAAGCATTAGAAAGAGCACTTGAAAGATCTTTACATCTTCCCCCAACAATTAACTTGGGTAAATGGAGCGGCAGCAGCAGCAGCAGCAGCAGAAGAAAAAGGAAGAGGAGGAGGAGGGGTAGGAGGAGGAGGGAGAGGAGGAGGGGAGGAGGAGGGGGAGGAGGAGGGAGGAGGGGGAGGGAAAGGAGGAGCAGGAGGAGGAGGAGGGGAGGAGGAGGAGGGGGAAGGGGAAGATGAGGGGAGGAGGAGGATTATAACGCATATGCCTGTAGATAACTTGCGAAAAGGTCCACCTATTTGAGAAATATGCAACAATTTTACATATGTAGCAATGCTATTAAAAGTTATGTCCCCTCGCTATATATAAATTATAATGTAAATTAAAATATTAAATTTTATTAAGTAAATAACTGTTTGTACACTAACAAACTATGACAGTTGGCAGCACAGGAATGAGAAGAAGACGCGTAGAAAATGTCCTCTCAATCGGATGGACCGTTCACGAATGCATAAACAACATACATACATACATACATACATACATACAGACAGACACACAAACATCGCATTTTATATATATAGATGATTCATATTGTTTCTATTTCATTAATTAAGAATGTTGTTCACATTTTATCACCATCTGATCATTTCGGTGATTGAGTACGGTCTGGGAATGCTCGAAATATCTCATAGCCAGCTGGAGATTCGAGAACGCATACACCAGGAGACCATGCGAATCATTCTCGGCTGTTCGGCTATTATATTTATGCAAAATATACTGGCCCTGTCATTCAGTTGTGACAGTTACAAAGTACTCCATGCCAAGATGTTCCTTAGGATTGCAGCAGGCGAAGAAGCATCTTTTGTTCGAAACTTTAAATGATACCCAGGGACATAGGCTGAAGAGAGGCATGTCCTGGATGGCACAAGACACAATTAGTCAGGTGTATGGAATAGGCAGAATAGCTAGGGTGTCGAGAATTGGCAGCGGGTGTTACAAAAGTGTTTGCGCAACAGCTGATGGAAGACAGCTCAAGCCCTGTGGAGGTGTGTAAACACGGATGGATCGGTGGTAACAGTTGAAAAGAGTGGGTGGGGTTTTATTGCACAGACAAATGGGCATCAACATCATCGTGTAACAGATTCTTTGTAGAACGTGCCTCTCATCACGGCCTGCCGAAAATCCTCGATCTCTGGCCATTTTACCACCCTCGTGCCCAAGATATCTGCAATGTCTCGTGTCCAATTCTAGGCTGGTCGACCTTTCAGGTACCACACCTTCCATTACTTGCCTTTCCAAGCCACTGTGACATCTAATGTAGCTGAAATATTATAGGTTCTCAGAAACACCATTGTTTAGGACATCTTTTTGTGTGTGGGATGTTCAGATCTTGTTTGTGAGATAATCTTCTTCGATGTTCAGATCTTGTTTGTTAGATAATCTTGCTCAATTTTCAGATGTTGTTCGTGAGATTATCTTTTTCAATGTTCAGATTTTGTTTGTGGGATATTTTTTTTTCAGTGTTCAGATTTTGTTTGTGAGATAAAAAAAATTTTCTCACTTTTCAGATGTTATTCGAGAGATCACCTTTTTCAATGTTCAGATTTTGTTTGTGAGATAATCGTTTCTTCATTTTGCAGATTTTGTCTGTGCGATAATCTTTCTCAGTGTTCAGATCTTCTTTGTGAGATAATCTTTCTTAATGTTCAGGTTTTTGTCGTGAGATAATCTTTTGCGATGTTCAGATCTTGTAACATTTCAGTGTTTCTCTTTTTCTCGGTCCATAATGTTCCAAGAACTCTTGTGTAGCATTTAAGCTCAAAACCCACAATTGTCCACCTTTAGTGATTGCGAAATGATCCATGACTCACATATATAGTCTGCAGGAGGAGAGATTCATGATCTCAAAACATTTCCTTTAACTTGTTGCTGGTATTGTGACATAGGTTCATAACATTGTTTCACCTTTGCAATAATGTGTCCACTCTGCACCTGACTTTTTCTTTAACAATCCCATTTTTGTTGATGTTGCACCAAGATATTCAAAGTATATGCCATTTTCAACGTCTTCATTATTGATTGTGATCTCTGGTTGGCACGGAGTTCTTCCTGAGGACATTGACAAATGAACACTGTTTAAACAAGAAGGTTTGGTATAGGTAAGGTGCAAAATCTAGCAATAGGATTGAAAGTTGAGGCTCTGGCGCGGCTTCCAACGCTTTGAGGGTTGCACAGCCATACATGTATTTGTAAAAGACGCACAAAGGATGCTGTAGAACGCGGAAGCTGGTACATTCCGGACAGCGCGGCTAGCACCGCTTGACAGGGCCTAGATTTCAAATACATTCATTCATTCATTCAGTAGCATGTCCTTTGCTGAACCTCGCTCGAATAACAACCTTCCGGAAAACTTCTCGATCACAAGCAAGATGTCCCGCGTCCGGTACATCCATCTGGAGATCATCCGCCACATCCTGCACCCACATTCTCTTTGGCCTTCCTCTTCCTCTTTTCCTAGTCATATATTCCTCCATTATTGTTCTCTCCAAACTTTTATGACGTTTTAAGTGACGAAAATATATCAATTTTCTTTGTTTTATCGTCTTTAATAGCCAACCCTCTTCAATATTCAGCTCTTGAAGTATGGATTCATTTGTTCCTTTATTTACCCAAGATATGCTTAGAACCCGTCTATAACATTTATATTTCTAGTTCATCAAGGATATTCTGCCCAGGGTATGCAGGTGTGCGGAGCAATGAGCGGGTTGGTAGATTAGCCGCTGTTCTACTGGCTGGACAGCTACTTTGTGATACAAGTGATATGAAGAAGGCTCTCTAGGATCGGGTGAAGAGTGCAGCTGAACAAGCGGAGTATTTACTTGTGGACACATAGACTCAGAAGTAGTCAATTAGAAGTTAGTAGAGCGTTTAGGTGATTCTAAGGGCATAAAGGAAAAGCCTGGCCTACTTTTAATCAACTTACTACTGAAATAATCAGCAAGGGGAACTCTTCTATGGCTTTTGCAGAGGGGGATGGAACATGTTAGGGAATGTTCGAAAAGCAGTCATGTATTAAGTACAATTCGCCACTATTATCTCTACAAACCCAACCACAGCCAAATTATCATCGTCATCATCATCATCATCATCATCATCATCATCATCATCATTATCATCATCATCATCATCATTGTGGGATGTGGATTTTAATTCCTAAGAATAATTCGTTAAAATGTCTAGGGGGTATTATTGATTCTCTGGTCACTGGTTAGAATGCAGGGTGATCAGGGATATTTACCACAAATCCCAGGAGAAAAGAGTTCAATCCTTGAAACAATGGCATCTGTGTGTAGGTTTCCCTTCCCACTTCATCACCCTTTAAATTCACTATAGTGCTAGAAGGATATTGATTGCTCACAACATATAAACAACCACTTGTTGGACACCACATTTGCTTGATGTACACAACACTTTTGGACAAACAGTTCAGGTATTAACTCAAGATCTGCAGTTACATATATAGGTGTAATAAACACTATGCATTTTCAGACAGGCATGGGAATTATTGCATTATTACAATATAGTACCCAGTGACCCCAAAAAAACAACAACAATGTTATTACAAACAACACAACAACCACAAATTGGGTCTACTTTCATTTTCCCTCATAATTAAGGCAAATAAAGATATTAAATAGAACCCAACATAACATGTTTCTGACACCTTTTACCATTCTCTCATTGTTAAAAATAATGAGTTGGTGTCAAAATACTATACCATCTATACCATTGGAAAAAAACTACTGACCTGTTACCTTCAGAAAAAAATACCAATATATAAACAGCATTTTGTACTACTAATTAAATTAATTAATAGAGTCAATTTTCTCTTGGTGTGCGGTTAAGGGTTCATCTTTGCTGTCGATTAGATCCTTTTCCCATTATCTGGGTACCGAATTAATGCACTCGGTTATGTTCCTAATATTTATCCACTGGTAATTGGCTGGTGACTATTTTATACTCCATAATCCAGGAATTGAAAAATCACACACCATATATCCCCTCCGTTTGGGGCTAGAATCACGAATATGCTGTTGCCTTAGGCTCGGTGCCCTTTTTCTGAAATTTGGTGCCTCCGGTTGGTCATACTTCAGGAGTTCCACTTAAGCTTTGCAGAAGGTAATTCCCTTTATCATCAGGTCTGATGAAAAGTTGACGTCCATTCAGCTTCTCGGCTTATAATATCCGACTACCAAATTGGCTTACACTAAGGTTTCACCCACCTAGTCGCGAGTCTATAACCCCTGGCATTTAGGCTTACATTGGACCGGCAAGGAATTAGTCGTTGTTATCTAGTCCAGTGTAGAACTTTAACTGACTGAGAGGCATCTCATGGTAGTATCTGTGACTAGGGCCACACTTAATCTATACCTACATATATCCACAGATGAATAAATCCAGCACAGTAACAGGTTTGCAAACAATTGGATGATTCCTCTTGTTGCAGATGTAGAGACATTTAGCTGCTTTCATATGGTCTTTTATCTGATGGTGTTCAGGGTTTGGAACCTTGAGGTAATCTGGTTTCGTAGTTATGTTTCAGATGATATTAAGTTTGTACCTTGGTTGTATTGGCTTATGTGGTTCAGTGTCTTCTCCCCATTTGGTTGAGCCAGAACTTAGTGTTGAATAGCTGAATTCCATGTTTGACTGTTGCAGCTGTGAGACATTCTTTCGAAGACTTATCCATTGTTGGATATTAACTTGGTAACCCAACCAACAGTTGAAGGGCTTTCACTGTTGCTAGTTTTAGTAACTTGTAGGATTGTCCCATAGTTTCACTGATTTTGCTGAGTGAAAAGGCTTATAGGTGATACTTCTCAGACGTAAAGCAGACGATACACTGTTGTCAGTTACTCTGTTGATCTTCATCTTTGTAGATTATTAGATCTTGAAGTCCATCCTGGATATTCCTACTAAAATAGGACTTAATCACTCACCCGGTCAGTTGTCTTCTAATTTATCTGTTGCTCGCTGTGGAGCTATTGAGCGCAGCAGTCCATGGGTATTTCTAGATGCAGACTATGGTTAGGACATTCACTTTCTGGCTGTTGACCCAGCATCCAGATACAGTGATATAGTCCCACCACATTCAACCACCACCTGCTTCTCTTCTATAGAAAAGGGATGACAAAGAATACAACACGAGCATTAACCTACTGTGATGTGTTAACTTTCACAAGACAATTACAAACAAAAGATACAAAACAACAAGGGGAGACGGGGAAAGGAGTGGGTGTCCACGTTCCACTGTCCCTCATTGCTGAGTAGAGCCATTCTGACTCTTAATAGTGAGTAAGGTATTTTCTCACTTTATTTTATGTTCTGTTGTTACTGGGACTATTGGATGGGTGAAGTCATTCTGTCCATCAAACATGTTGATATTGTCTCTCTCATTACTTGAAGAGAATAGCCTATACAGAATCTCTGTGGTTTCTAATGCCGCGTCTTCCTTTCGGCACTATTATCATCATTAGTTTTTTAAGTACTGTCGTGCACAAGGATTCTTACATCAACCTCCTCTAATCCCAAGGTGCAACATTCAAATGTATATTCCCACAGTAAAAAGTAACAATCAGAACAGGGAAAATTCTCATACCAGAAAAAAACAAACATACATGTCCATTTTTCTGATATCAAGTACATGATAATCCTATATAATAATTAATCATAATGCTGATGCGAGGAGCCTTTGTTTTTGGATTTTCTCAGGGGTTAATCCATAACTAAAACATCCATTGTTTTCCCCCACTGCGTACAGCACATGAGGATAGTAATCGCTGTAATATGTTTTGCCAATGACTGCTATTATTCGGAGTGTATTTATTAGAATAACTTATGCCGCACAGTCCAGTATTCTGAATATTGCAAGCAATTTATTCACATCAATCTTCGCTTCTGTTTCTACTACGGTGAGGCGATGGGGATTGAATCCTATCCGAACATGCATTTACATCACGCGTTTACTTTAATTGTTCATGAATTTATATTCAAACATGGCATGTCCCTAACACTATTTTTATGAAATGATTATATGTTCACCCTCATATGGAGTGGTTACTAATCTGTTAACAAAAGGATGGTACTAAAATTTAACACTATAGTTCCAAGTTACAGATTATGATGTGGCGAAGTATTTTATCCCCTGACTAAGAGTCAGGAATACGCGTAATCATTTGTATGTCCCCGCATGGATAAAACACCTTTCTATAGTACATAGATTATTTGCAGATTTCTAAGCATAAATAGTGAGATATTGTTCACAGTGCCTAGAAGTTTTAACATAGGAATATGAAATTGACAGACACTAGTTCTTTACTATGAAGTATGAATCAGGGGTCTGCTCCTACATTGAGAAAATCTCTAGAATGTGTTTCAGACATGAGAGTTGATACTTTATGTGTACTACAGTACACATAATATTCATAGGTTATAAACACTACTAGTTATATATAAGTTCATAATGCCTATAAAAGATATTAACATAGGGATTTGAATTTGTAAGACATAGGAAAAATTACAGCTTGGCGCCCACATGTGTTTCCTTAGTAAACATCACCCAGCCTGGTTTAAGAGAATTGTAACTAATTCTTAATTAAACATACTGGTCTATGTAATACATAAATATATCTTAATAATGTAGATATCACATACCAATTGGCTTGCAGAGAATGATGATTTTAAAAGGCAAAATACTTTTCCCCACACGGGAAAAGAAACCCCACCCGGGGAACACACGTCTGTTTCCTTTGATTGTCTGCACTCAAAATGGCTACTTTAGTCCTTTGTTTTCCCATCAGTCCCGGTCTTGCCAGGTACGTGAAAAAATTAAAGCCAAATAGATTAAGCTGCCACGGTCAGTCTATCGCTGTTTTATTTTCTCCTACATTAAGTAAGTTACTTAAACAGTAATTGAAAAGGTTTGTTTATTTTTAAGGGAGTCAATGCTTAGGAAAGGGTAGGGACGTTTTTATTATATTACAATCATCATCATCATCATCATCATCATCATCACCATCATCATCATCATCATCATCATCATCATCATCATCATCATCATCATCATCAAGGAGCAAGTTATTTTCAGAACCTCGCTGTCATCGCAGCCCAGCCAAATTACTTTCGTTCATTCTCAAGGCTCTCTGCCTCATGCATTTTCAACGCTAGAGTTTCTTTACTGTCCTGTATCCATCGACACAAACCAGGGAGATGGTTTCATATTTGGAGCCTCTGAGATAAGTACCACATATTTTATTTTATTCTGCTTATTCTGCCTTAATGGAATAACTGCAGTGTAATCTCCGTTGTTTGTGTGTTATTTTATTTTCTTACTGTTGTTTGCCGATGAAGGCTTATCGCCACAACGTTCTCAGTTTTCCGTAATTGTATATGGTAAAACAGCCATACTATTCGTGTATGTCTATTACTGAAGTTTTTACATACTCTATCTTGACAGAATGTCGGACGTACACAGCCATCACAGACACTACAGCGCCAAGAAATCATCGAGCCCTGAAGTTTCCATGTCCAGATTTTCTCACTTCCAAAACTTCCCCATCCCTGATACCCATGACGGTATGGTCATCGTGGCCGGCGTTGGATTTCGACATGCAACACGCAGATCCCGTAATCAAATGCCCGGCATTAACGGGGTCTTCCTTACCACTGTTGCCGGTGAAAGCACCAGGATCCCCTTCACAACCACCGTGGTTAAGCCCACTATTACAAAAGAAAAAGGCTTGCAGTTTACATACACACCTCAAAATGATCGTGATAGCATGAATGAGTTTGTTGGTCACGTGAAAGTTTATCAAGAGAGCAATGGAGAGCAGAGAATTCTGGCGCAGCGGAAGTTGAAATTACCAAACGACCAGTTAAAGCCAATTGTGGTTTATGTATTAGACCACAATGATCAAACCAGACATGAAATCGTTGTCAGACCAGCTGATAGTGTTAAAAATCTGAGAAAGAAGCTTTGGCAAGAGCTGTCAATCTCACACGAAGATACTTTACTTTACAACGGAAAGACTTTGACAAGAGACCGCACATTGGCGTATTATGAGGTTCACGAGAAATGTACCCTACATCTGACGGTCAATATGTATGGTGGCTAGTCTCATAACAGCTCACCGGATGTTACGTTAGTTTAGCACGCTAGGACGAGAGAACTGAATGTTTATTCCAGTTGTCTCAGGAAACAAACACCGTTTAAGAAGCAATATGGCATCTTTTCTTTGGGGGGGGGGGGGGGGGGTAGGAGGGGGAGCTTGTTTAGTCAGATACAGTTTTATCATCATCATCATGTGCATTGCCAGCCGGTGTAGGCCTTCTTGTCTTTCCACATATCTCTGTCTTTGTTCTCTGGATCAGCTCTGCTCCATGCTGCCGTCTCAACCCCCTCAGCATCATTTCACATTGTCAAGACCCTGAGATGAGGAGGGGTGGGGAGGGGGAGGAGGGGGGGGGGAGAAGAGGGAATTGAGGAGGTGCGACTGTTTTGGTCGACAGAAGCGGCAAGTACACAGGAAACCCACGTTACATGAGAATGCGTGATGTCGAGATTCACGAAGGAGTCGCGAGCGACCCCGAGGTTTAGTTTGGTTGATTAAACGTGCTCACGTCATGTTCAGTCCGGACATCGACCAGGAGGGTTCGAGTCCGTAGGAGTGAGATCACGTGTATGGCACCCACAGTCAGTTGTGGTTTGGCCGGTATGTAAGTTTTATTAACTGATTCAGTGCCGAAGGATAGTATATCGCCACATTTGACCTCTAATTTGGACAGAAGGAAGATATATCGCCATACTAGGGTTATCGAGTTACATCTTTTGTTTCCAAATTTGCCAAATCGCCCACCAGCTGTGTTTCGAACGCGGTATGCGGGATTATGAACTGCGCCATTAACCCCTTCGCCACGGAGCGTGGTATCCATCACAATTGCAATGCTCAGTGAACGGAAATTTACATTATAATACTTGTTCATTTTATTGTGTGTCATATTTGGTCCAAATTTACTCTTCTTGGCAGGGAATCAGTTAAGTCGTAGGAGAGTTTGCGTGAAAGAATTGCCATAATCTCCTCTGTGTTATTATTTTATTTGTAAATGGGCTTCGGGGGGAGGAACACAATTGGGAGGGTACAAGCCTTATCCTGGTGCGAGGAAATGCAACCTAAAGACTAAATATCGTGGCGTTGCAGACCAGAACCTAAACCTAGGTTGGCAACTGATCTAGGATCGAAGCTCTGACAGGCGGATGGTTAGAGCATTACTTTGCTGACCCGACAGATTCTGCAGCTTGTCTTGTTCCAGGCGTATTGGTGTTACCTTCCTTCTGGAGTAAACTAGGCAGGCTGAGAGACACATGGTCTCTACAATTCATCCCAAGCTTTGAGCTATTTGTGAAGCACAATGTAACAAACTGTCAAGACGGCATGGTGCCTGTGCAAATGGGGGATAGATGCATTCAAGAGTCAGCCAAGATGAGACTGACATATGTGTGATAATAATAAAGTAATCAGTTAAGATTACCTACAGCCATAACATATGAGTGGTAGAAGTCAAGTAATCATTTAAGATTACCTACAGCCGTAACATATGAGAGATAGCAATAAAGTAATAAGTTAAGATTACCTACAGCCGTGACATATGTGATAGAAATAAAGTTATATGTTAAGATTACCTACAGCCGTAGCATTGTGCTTCTTGTGAAGGGACCTGTCCGTAAAAATGTTATCTACATCATAAATAATAAAATAATACTACTCTACACCAGTCAGTTGAACTAAAATGTTGTCTTCTCGTCCTTGACTTGGGGACATAAATTACAAGTACCTCAGAAGTCGGAGTGGGTTCTCCTGAGGGCGTGGGTTACTGGTAATAGGGAAATATAATTCACACTCAAAAATCAGTCCAGCGCACTAGAATTTCAAGTAGTAACACGTGTATGGACTATCCTTGAGTTTACACCGAAAGATTAAACAAATACTACAAAATAAATATATATATATATATATCCATATGAAAAATTTCAGGTAGCCTGACCTACGTTGGAGAACGTACTCGTTGACAAGGGTATGGCGTCAACGGTAATTCACCTCGTGCAGTCCAAAGATTACTCGTATATTACTAGTCGAGGCGGAGAACGAGGTCGACCTAGCCAACGGACCATTCTACCCATGAAACGCATCATTTCTAATAGATGATCATGTTATATTTGAAATTATTCATACATTACTTTTGACATATTATTTTGCCTGCTCATTGCATCAGAAGAATAGCATCTGTGATTGTATTTTTTTTGCTTCCTCATTGAATCAGAGGTATAAAAATATCTTTCATTGTACTGTTCTCATGTAAGGCACTTTTTATGAAATGCGTGTCTTTAGCCCCTAATACACATGTCTATTGCTTAAGTTCTTTGTTGATGATGGTTGTGAAAAGAAAGAATAGGATGGATGTCAGAGAAACGATATATAATAAGAGAATGAGAGAAAGATAGGGGGTGGGAGGGGGGGGGGGGTGAGAGAATGAGAACGAAACGAGAGAAACCAGAGATGGTTGATAAACAAAAATAATTGTCCAAGGGCTAGTAACACTTATACGACATCACATGAATCGAGACGTTCCATTACGTACCCTATCCTTATCTTCAACAAGCAAAGAAGAGTCCTAGTACTAATGGTATCAGTAGCGGTCTGATTACATGTCTGTCTGGCCTTTCCTCTGACTTTTGAGTGTTGGTCAGACGTACTGGTCACTCCCTGCAGCACAATTCTCTCCAAATATTTATACCTGCCTATCTACTCTTCTACCTACCTAACCACCTACCCACTAACCTACCAAGATATCACATACCTAACATTATACATACCTATATACATACCACCTACCTACTATCTACCTAGCAATCTACCCATCTATTGTATACCTTCAAATCTATCTATCTGCCTACGTAACTGCTGCCTACCTGACTACCTAAATATCTCTCTCACTGGCAACTTGCCGTCTGGACTGATGATAGTTTGTTACTTTGTGTCTCAAAATGGCATAATAACTATAACAGACCATAGATGGAGTTAAACCTCTTCATAGCAGAAATCCTGGGCTGAAATATAGAGACCATGTGTTGCCCATGCAGCGTGATCCCTCTCTAGGCCTGCCTAGTTCACTCCAGAGGAAAGGTAACACCAGAACACGAAAAGCTGTAGAAGCTGTCGGATCAGCAAAGAAATGCTCTAACTGCCCCCCTGTCTGATCTTCTATCCTAGACCAGTTGCCGGACAAGGCTTAGGACCTGATCTGCCCTACCAAGTCGTAGGTTGCATTCCCTCTCACCACCTAAATATATACCTAGCTACCATCTATCTATCTGCTACCTACCTACCTACCTACCTACCTGCCCGCCTACACAATACGGCCTTACCCACCTACTTAATTGTCTACATAAACTACCAGCCTACCTGCCTACTTACCCACCCACCTCCCTACCAACCAAACATACCCACCTAGTACCTACCTGTCAACCTACGTACGTAAGTACCTGCCTACCCAGCTACGTACCCACTTACATACCCAGCTAACTAATGCAACGTCTCACGAGAACCACGACAGGAAGATGGCAGATACTCAAGTACCAGCACTTGTTTGGCTCGTCAAGCAATTAATTTAGAGTTATCTCAACTTACTATGAAGTACAGAGTGTAGTTTTAATGACTGTGCAGTGTTTGAAAATATTGCTGGTCCAAGTTTTGTATTTACCTATTATGTTGCATGAACTTTACAGAGGCTGAATACAAAATTTGGACCGGCAATATTTTCAAACACTGCACAGTCATTAAAAACACACCATATAGGATTCTGACAGTTATTATTATTATTATTATTATTATTATTATTATTATTATTATTATTATTATTATTATTATTATTATTATTATTCGTTCCGTTTTGAGCGTAGTCCATACACGTACAACTCCTTCTAGTGGACTGGACTTATTTTTACGTGTGGATTAGCTTTTCCTTGTTACCAGTGTCCCGCCCCATCAGGATAACCCATTCCGACTCCTGAGCTATTTGCAATTTACGTCCACAAGTCAAGGACAAGAAGTCAATATTTTAGGTCAACTGACCGATGCAATGGTTGACCCCTTACCTCGACATCAATACACCGGAAGTTTAAGAACGAGCACTCTTTTCCACTCTGTCATTCTGACTTACTGAGAGTTATTTATCTAGCGAGAGTTGTAACAAATTTACTAAAAAGATAGATCACCCTCGCCTTTATTTATCAAATACGAGACCCCCACCAGCTGTTGTGTGTTAAAGTTTTCTAAGAACTTACACATAAAAACTCACCGCTGGAAATGTGTAACCAAATAAAACTGCCATCTACTGCCTTTAGTACCTTGATGTGTAATTCAATGGGGTATTGAGCCTCAGGAATCAAGATAAGTCGTCACGAACTGTGCAGGCTGTGACAAATTATTAGATGATTGACAGAGGGCCTAGTTTGTAGTGTTCTCTGGAGATATATCTTGAATAATAAATAACAAGATAAAGGATATGATTTAGCACGTTTTGTCTAGAGGTCACTCAAATGAGCTAATCATTCCCGCAATAGCCTTTTTTGGAGAACATTTTTCTTTGGCTCAAACCCCCACTGTGAGACCACTATGTATCTACACAGAAATTTATAAAAGAAGTAAAATAGTTCACCCAAGGCCAGAGAAGATCTGAACCATTAGCGCCTGTACAACTGAGGATCCCTCTCACTCAACATAATGTTGCCAGTATGCTATTCGTCCGTCACATAGATCTGTCCCTATATTTTTTGTCATTTTGTGACCTATATCAGTTCAATTAGTCTTTAGGACTTTAGGACTCATTTATTTGTAGACAAACAAACTTCAACAATAACGGTACATTACATCTGTTGGACAAGACATCTACATGACAGTTTCCTGCCAAAAGTGGGACATACATTCACAAGGAATTGTTTACACCACAATTGTACAAGATAGACATCATGTGACACTTGACATCATCTATACAGGACTTTTCACAATATGTATAACCAACCACAGCACTTAAGACAGTCACCAGAGACAACACTTGACAGCAACTGTACAAGAAATTCACTGGGGACATGTACTTCAAACACTGGTTCACTAATTACACAATTTATTGAGCTGGTGAGTAGAGTGGTGACCATTGCCTCATCTCCTGTCATGTCAACACTTCAATTATTGCATAGAAAATGCATAAAATATGTCACACATGCAGGTTGATAAACAAGATACAACACTTCTTATTTACTCCACCACCCAATAACTAATTCTCCGCTTCCTCTCCTCTCTAATTACACCATCCCGTTACAGTATCGGTAACTATCATCATTTCCTGTCTCTTGGGAATTTAGGAAATCCTATCCATGGGCAACTCAAGGAAGAAACTACTGTTCTGGGTCTGTTGAATCCTTTTATCATCAGCATGGATGTTGGACTAGCTCCAGTTAGCAGCTTCCCCAGAATAAGCTTCATGGCAGATTCATTCCTCTTGAAGACAAGATTTGGTATGATGATATGGTACTGCATCTCACGGTTGATCAGGCTGTCAGTGAAGGCTGTCACTGGGTACTTCAATAATGACATACAGAATGTCCCATACATTGCAGCTACTCACTTAGCCAGATCAACTTCCCACTGTTCATCACATTCTTCAAGATTCACTGTGTGAGCATCCGGCTGGATATTTTCTAAGTTTTGTCTTAGATAAACAAACACTCCCAGTTACCCCACAGTTCTCCATGAATGTAGTTCATAGAACAAGATTTGATGTTAGTCTCATTTGACCTTTTGACTGACTCAAAGATCACTGTCCAGTTCACCACATTTGTAGTGCTTCAGATTGTGTCATGCTCCCATTTATGCATTCAGCTGTTGAGCTGAGAGTAAACTCTTCTTGATATTCCCACATTTTGATAGGGAGTCACATCTGGATCTAGGACTTCTGTTTAGTTGTCCCAGATGATATATGGATGGCCTCTCCACCATACTGTTCTCTGTCGATATATAAAATGGCACAACATCTCTTTATATATGTTAAAAGATAATGTTATTATACATCAACAGACACAGACTGGGGATGGGGAGGAAAAGGATGGGTGTGGTCCAAACACATCTCTCCTAGTTTGATGATGCCGTGTATTTCACTCTGATGTACTGTGGGTGATATGTGTTCCATTCACCCTTATCTGTGGTAATCACAAGACCATATGCTGAGACAGGGTAGCTTAACACAATTACAAGCATTCATGTGGTCTAAGTTTCACCATGTTTGAACCACAGTAGACCTGGGCACAAGGAGGACCAGACACAGTACAGCAATCATTGTGACATAGCAACATGGGACAGGCATTGTGAAGGAAAATGGAAAATAGGCATTTACAACTGCAATATGCAATATGGATTAACTAATGGCATTTACCCAATTAGCAGACCAGACAATCATTCCTATGGCTGTGATGTTGGTGCATGAATGTCCTATTCCATATTCACTTACACAGCAATGCCAGACCTCACCCCCTCTCTCAGACAGACCTGACTCACAGGTACATCATCTTCATCATCATCATGTGCTGTTTCCCCACTGAGTAATGTTCATGTCTACTACAGTCGGTAACAGAAACTCAATTGCATAGCAATGGTTCATATATGCACCAAGCACATATGGGAAAAACATGTTTAGTCCTTGTAAATTTGCATGAGCCATACATTATATTCAGCCAACTAAGACACAGGTTCACACACCTATGGTTCTCTTAGGAACTAGTTTATATGAACCATCCAACAGTAGAGGTAACAGTGTAATACTTCAAAGAGAAATTGTATTAATTCTCTTGAGCATATAGCTACCAGGCATCACATGGACTTAGCAGTTCTGGCGTGCCATCACCGTCCGGTTTACATATGGATATTGAAGCATCTTTCCTTCCACTAGATGTGAGAGGCTACTTATCAAAGCACCAGCTCACTCACTCCATCATTCTCAGCGTTTTACCAAGGAACTTGTACATGTTTACATCACTCATTCCCATTCAGACTGCCATTTGTTAACTCACACGAGAGCAAAGGTACAGTTGAGTTAAGAATGAGTCATCCTAGGCATGAAGAATGCACAAGGGGTTTGGGTTTGCGAATCTGCATGAGTGTGCCATACATTCATCAAGCATACGCAACCAGTCACAACAAGGGATTGATATGCATTTGGAGTATACAGCGTGAAAGACATGTCAAGGTGGAAGATGCAGTGTTCAGAATTCTGGCGCACAGAAGTTAGGTTTTCCATTTTCACATTTTATTCATAAAATACTCATACATTCTTCTCATTCGTTTACCAGGCACAATTACAACATTAAAGTATGTTTTAAAGTGGTACCTGCTGTCCAGAGAACAATATATTATTGAATCTTTAAGGGCATTGTTGGGTCATCACATCACACTAGCGACCGCTCCTGGTGAAATTCCCGCTCCTACTAATTAGATTTTAAAATATGGCCCAGGAATAGCGTGGGCTCATTACTTATGAACCAATCAAAAGACAAGTGCATACCGCCGCCTCCCCCAACTCGTTCTAGAACATACGATCTAATAATAGCCCTTCTATTTGGGATGGTCCCCGTTCAGACTTAAAGTATCTTTATGAAATGTGTCGGACTGGGAATGGGGAATTCTGTTCCATCATGCTACATGGCCCCTCTCTTAAATCTTTCATAGGAATGACAGATGATTTTTCAGAAATCCACAGTTCCCAGATCCCTCAAGTGGGTTTTGTCAATTACTCCCTGTCTCCCTTTACCCTACTAGAGTAGTACATTTGGAACTAAGTGATTTTTCTCCTTAAAAGAAATCTGCCCCAACATTCCATCCGTTGATAAATTTGGTGGCAAACGCAAAGACCATGAAGTTAGCCCTGCATTATGTTCCTTTAAGTCACTGGGAGCATCAGGAGTCCTGACTCCACTCATCTGTGAACTGCTCTTCTATTTCCCTCTAACAGTGTTTCACTGCTGACATCCTTGCTATATTTCCTGTTTGTGATAAATGATCTCTCTGAGTCACACCATTTCGTAATGTATGAATGGACCATAGAGATTCATTATGTGAAGTAATGGCTTTGCAATTAAGCCAACTTCTAGATGACGTTTAGAGAGAATGGTTGCATTCCATGGATCTCTCAACCTTTCACCTTATCAGAACTTCATTCTTCCCCTCGCCACTGGAGAATGATAATCCTGTGAGAGTGTATTTAACTGAACACTTTCTCCAACAGTAATCTTGGCATTTGGAACTGGGTTTAAATTTTTGATCATCACCGGAGCAAAGACAATCACTTCCGGGTGAACTGTATAGCAGCCACTGCAAAACTTGTCAAGGCTAAAATCTACTACGGCAGATTTGGTTAGCGTTGGACACAGGGTCTACCTTTCCAATAAGCCTCTTGTGTTTGCAGATGGTAGCAATTTCCCATTATATTTCCTTGACTTATTTCCGTAGTCCTACCATAGATTTAGAGGTGCTTGTCGGTTGAGATTCTCTCCTTCCGTTATGCCTCTATTTTGATGTGTTGTGAGAAGTGACAGCATTTTCTCTCCTTAGTTGCTATTTAAGCTGTTTCCAACGCAGCAACTGAGTTTGTAGATGCAGTTAGACTAACATCCACCACTACTAATATAGAAGTCCAGGTGGAACTTCCAACTAGTTGTCTTCAGCCATACTTTAGCTAAGTGCTTTTTGAGTGACTGGGAAGTATCCGTTCTTTCTCTCCCACATGAGCAAAACGTTTACTTTGGCGAATATAAGGCGTTTCTTCTCATCCATAGAGAAGTCCGTCATTATCACAGCTACCTTTGAAGGTGTGTGATTATGTGGGTTAGCTTCCTATATCCCAATATTGACTGGAATTTTGGAAGCTTTTTTTTTTTGACTTTGAGGATAGGACTGGCCAGGTCCTGTGAATATACCTCGCATCTCAGTAATAATATAAGATTCCACATGCTAAATGCATGGTTCTTATTATATAAAGAGTCGACTGCTGACTTGCAGGGATCTTTATCTTGAAAGGAGTCAGCTGTTTTTGAGAACAGTGATCTTTCGTTAGTCCACTGAATCGTAGACAATGTGTATAGAGTGTCAGCTGCTGGAGTTGCAGTGAGCTCTACCATATAAGAGTTAACTGTTTGGAGACAGTAATCCTTATTTACATTCCCACCTTCTTCCGGCAGAAATGTCTTCCCATTGAGAATGAAAAAGGGGAATGACATCAGTTGTACTCACTTTGTCCTCCCTTTAATTCCCACCATTTTTACGGCAGAAACGCTTTCTCAGCTGAGGCTGAATTGACGGCCGACGTCGGAGACGGATCCTGTTTTATCTCTTCATGAAATTTTTCAGGTTGTCCATGATTTGCCACTAGTCGTATGATACGCCAATGACATCAGGTTGGTTATCCATCGTTTCCTGGACACATACTTTGTGTACGCTCCCCACTTCCATATGAATGGCTAGGGGTCCAGTTATTTTGATGGCCTTCCTGGAGATTCAATGAGTTAACTCCTGGTGACATGGATCCTAGTACACCAGAGAGATTACACCATCGAACAATAGACTAATGTCTTATAGACACCAGACTGTGGTCGGTTTTATATGACCGCCCATGACATCAGGTAGAATCTTCCCTTCATCTCGTCCATTACGTGATCATTACGTATCAAGTACGCTTAATAATACCACTATTTCAGAAATGGCAAGTGACGGAGTTGATAAGGATGTTTTCTCCTGGAGATTCAATTGTGCTCACGCGCAGTTGCTTGATCAGGGCCACTGACAGGGTTACACAACTGAAGAATAAAGCCAGATGTCGAATCGACACTGGACATTAGCCGGTACGAATACTGACTATCACCGAGAGAGATTGTCAGTGAGGTGTCTTAATGGTTGCCCAAATTTTCCATCAGGGTTCACACTCTCTGCTCTCAGTGTTGCAAGCATGTTATGGGGAGAAGAGAATATAGGGAGTTGTTATTTTATGTGATGTGGTGACATTAAAACTGTTGTAGTTACAACAATATTTCCCCTCTCTCACCCATGCCAGCAATTAATTTTGAGATGGAGAAGGCCCCATATTATTTACTGGATCAAGTGTCCTAATTTCAGGGACAAAAAATGAATTTTTCCCTGTACTAGCTGTCTCAGTTATATTTAAAATAATTTGTGTTCTCTGGTGTTTCAGGTACCTTAATTTTTGGAAACATATATTGAACAACCAGCATGCACAAAATTATACAACAATATTGACAAGCTAATAAGTCATATGATTCTGAGAAAAACAAATATCATGGATACAAGCAATTATGTTGACCCATAAGATATTTATACATCATTTTCAGTCTGCTACATTGAATCCTAACTGATATATTAAAACAGTGATCCATGCAATATTATCACTATTAATGAAATCAAACCTTCTAGAGATTTATTGTGGGTTTACATGTCTGGACAGTTGCCCTCATATAAGAGACATGGTTCATTAAACAACACCATAAAAACTCCAAGAATTGGTCTGATTTGCGAGAGGTCACCCCGGATTTTAATACCAACATAGAGATCCCAAAAGTGAGTCTTATGCAGGGTATACCCAAAGTTTGTATCCTGTCATCAGGGCACAAGGTATGTGAGCCCCTAGCAGGTTATTACCAGGGTTTAATCCGAGACGAGTGTTCTTTTTCACAGGGTTTATAGCCTGGAAAGAGCAAACCCAGTTATGTGACCAGGTTTTCCCAGGGTTTATATCCCGGACGAGCCCCCAGTTATGTGACAAATTATTAGATGATTGACAGAGGACCTAGTTTGTAGTGTTCTCTGGAGATATATCTTGAATAATAAATAACAAGATAAAGGATATGATTTAGCACGTTTTGTCTAGAGGTCACTCAAATGAGCTAATCATTCCCGCAATAGCCTTTTTTGGAGAACATTTTTCTTTGGCTCAAACCCCCACTGTGAGACCACTATGTATCTACACAGAAATTTATAAAAGAAGTAAAATAGTTCACCCAAGGCCAGAGAAGATCTGAACCATTAGCGCCTGTACAACTGAGGATCCCTCTCACTCAACATAATGTTGCCAGTATGCTATTCGTCCGTCACATAGATCTGTCCCTATATTTTTTGTCATTTTGTGACCTATATCAGTTCAATTAGTCTTTAGGACTTTAGGACTCATTTATTTGTAGACAAACAAACTTCAACAATAACGGTACATTACATCTGTTGGACAAGACATCTACATGACAGTTTCCTGCCAAAAGTGGGACATACATTCACAAGGAATTGTTTACACCACAATTGTACAAGATAGACATCATGTGACACTTGACATCATCTATACAGGACTTTTCACAATATGTATAACCAACCACAGCACTTAAGACAGTCACCAGAGACAACACTTGACAGCAACTGTACAAGAAATTCACTGGGGACATGTACTTCAAACACTGGTTCACTAATTACACAATTTATTGAGCTGGTGAGTAGAGTGGTGACCATTGCCTCATCTCCTGTCATGTCAACACTTCAATTATTGCATAGAAAATGCATAAAATATGTCACACATGCAGGTTGATAAACAAGATACAACACTTCTTATTTACTCCACCACCCAATAACTAATTCTCCGCTTCCTCTCCTCTCTAATTACACCATCCCGTTACAGTATCGGTAACTATCATCATTTCCTGTCTCTTGGGAATTTAGGAAATCCTATCCATGGGCAACTCAAGGAAGAAACTACTGTTCTGGGTCTGTTGAATCCTTTTATCATCAGCATGGATGTTGGACTAGCTCTAGTTAGCAGCTTCCCCAGAATAAGCTTCATGGCAGATTCATTCCTCTTGAAGACAAGATTTGGTATGATGATATGGTACTGCATCTCACGGTTGATCAGGCTGTCAGTGAAGGCTGTCACTGGGTACTTCAATAATGACATACAGAATGTCCCATACATTGCAGCTACTCACTTAGCCAGATCAACTTCCCACTGTTCATCACATTCTTCAAGAATCACTGTGTGAGCATCCGGCTGGATATTTTCTAAGTTTTGTCTTAGATAAACAAACACTCCCAGTTACCCCACAGTTCTCCATGAATGTAGTTCATAGAACAAGATTTGATGTTAGTCTCATTTGACCTTTTGACTGACTCAAAGATCACTGTCCAGTTCACCACATTTGTAGTGCTTCAGATTGTGTCATGCTCCCATTTATGCATTCAGCTGTTGAGCTGAGAGAAAACTCTTCTTGATATTCCCACATTTTGATAGGGAGTCACATCTGGATCTAGGACTTCTGTTTAGTTGTCCCAGATGATATATGGATGGCCTCTCCACCATACTGTCCTCTGTCGATATATAAAATGCCACAACATCTCTTTACATATGTTAAAAGATAATGTTATTATACATCAACAGACACAGACTGGGGATGGGGAGGAAAAGGATGGGTGTGGTCCAAACACACCTCTCCTAGTTTGATGATGCCGTGTATTTCACTCTGATGTACTGTGGGTGATATGTGTTCCATTCACCCTTATCTGTGGTAATCACAAGACCATATGCTGAGACAGGGTAGCTTAACACAATTACAAGCATTCATGTGGTCTAAGTTTCACCATGTTTGAACCACAGTAGACCTGGGCACAAGGAGGACCAGACACAGTACAGCAATCATTGTGACATAGCAACATGGGACAGGCATTGTGAAGGAAAATGGAAAATAGGCATTTACAACTGCAATATGCAATATGGATTAACTAATGGCATTTACCCAATTAGCAGACCAGACATCCATTCCTATGGCTGTGATGTTGGTGCATGAATGTCCTATTCCATATTCACTTACACAGCAATGCCAGACCTCACCCCCTCTCTCAGACAGACCTGACTCACAGGTACATCATCTTCATCATCATCATGTGCTGTTTCCCCACTGAGTAATGTTCATGTCTACTACAGTCGGTAACGGAAACTCAATTGCATAGCAATGGTTCAAACATGCACCAAGCACATATGGGAAAAACATGTTTAGTCCTTGTAAATTTGCATGAGCCATACATTATATTCAGCCAACTAAGACACAGGTTCACACACCTATGGTTCTCTTAGGAACTAGTTTATATGAACCACCCAACAGTAGAGGTAACAGTGTAATACTTCAAAGAGAAATTGTTTTAATTCTCTTGAGCATATAGCTACCAGGCATCACATGGACTTAGCAGTTCTGGCGTGCCATCACCGTCCGGTTTACATATGGATATTGAAGCATCTTTCCTTCCACTAGATGTGAGAGGCTACTTATCAAAGCACCAGCTCACTCACTCCATCATTCTCAGCGTTTTACCAAGGAACTTGTACATGTTTACATCACTCATTCCCATTCAGACTGCCATTTGTTAACTCACACGAGAGCAAAGGTACAGTTGAGTTAAGAATGAGTCATCCTAGGCATGAAGAATGCACAAGGGGTTTGGGTTTGCGAATCTGCATGAGTGTGCCATACATTCATCAAGCATACGCAACCAGTCACAACAAGGGATTGATATGCATTTGGAGTATACAGCGTGAAAGACATGTCAAGGTGGAAGATGCAGTGTTCAGAATTCTGGCGCACAGAAGTTAGGTTTTCCATTTTCACATTTTATTCATAAAATACTCATACATTCTTCTCATTCGTTTACCAGGCACAACTACAACATTAAAGTATATTTTAAAGTGGTACCTGCTGTCCAGAGAACAATATATTATTGAATCTTTAAGGGCATTGTTGGGTCATCACATCACACTAGCGACCGCTCCTGGTGAAATTCCCGCTCCTACTAATTAGATTTTAAAATATGGCCCAGGAATAGCGTGGGCTCATTACTTATGAACCAATCAAAAGACAAGTGCATACCGCCGCCTCCCCCAACTCGTTCTAGAACATACGATCTAATAATAGCCCTTCTATTTGGGATGGTCCCCGTTCAGACTTAAAGTATCTTCATGAAATGTGTCGGACTGGGAATGGGGAATTCTGTTCCATCATGCTACACAGGCTATAGTTTTAATATTGCCCCACACATTTAAAAAAAAATCAGTATACCACTGAAGATTCGAACCGACATTCTAGCCACTCGGCCAGCCGCTCCTCGTGAGCTAAATACGACATACGACTATTTAACCTGAATGTAGACAGCCTGTTTGAATCTATATCCAGATCTGTGTGATTTTGTTCTTTGTGTTTCTTCGCTGTGAACGCAAACGTGGCCCTTACACATGCCACTGTTTCTAGTGCACTGGGCTGAGTTTTGCGTGTGGATTAGCTTTCACTGCTACAAATGTCCCTCGCCATCAGGCGAACCCACTTCAGAGGTATCTCTATGATAAAATGATAATCAAAGATTAACGCCGTATAATGAGATTGACCCTTTAGACCAGTGTTTCCCAACCTTTTTTGTGCTATGCCCCACCTAAGCCTTTGTAAAATTCTTAAGCCCCCCCCCCCCTTCCCCAACATATGCATCATTTTTAATATTCAAAAATTGAAATGTTCACTAAGAAACTTGATTTTTTTTTTTTAGAAGGGCTCACGGTTCCCAGAGAGGCCAGAGCCGCCCCCTCCCCACCCCCAGGTCCCGCGTCCATGTGTGTCGGTTGTGTTGAGTGCATTCGTTTGTTTTTTTTTTGTTTTGATTTAGCGGTTACCCCAGACAAGCTGGTCCCCCCGCCTCCCCCTTTGTTTGTGTGGACCCTTAGTCTCACTGTGAGCTATTGCCCACAGTGGTCCACCAGGCCCACATCTAAGGTGAAAATATGTGATGGGTTTTTATTTGATCATCCCGACCCCCGACCAGACCAGGCGCACTACTGGGGGGGGGGGGGGGGAGAGCAGCAAATGTACCCGATCCTAGCCAAAAGACCGATAGGTTTTAGGAAGAAATCACTAGGAAATTATTCAGCAAACACAGTAACTAAATTTTCAAAACATATAATGGAGAACTGAAATTCAAGTACAAAATAATTCATCATTGGCACCTTGCCGTCTTGACAGACAATAGTTTGTGCTTTAAAAAGGCATAACTTTTACCTATGGCGGTAGCGAATGTGACTGATAAGGCCAATTTGCGCTGTAAATGTCCGTTCACAGTGGGTGCATGTGAACACGTGGTCATTTCCACCATCATGCACCATTTTACGTCTCAAACGCTCGGTGTGTGACTTATATGCAATAATTTTCTCCTTTGTCTTTATTCCATTTCTGATGTTTGTCCTCCATGCAACACGTTCAGCGGCGACTTGCTTCCAATGTGCATTATCAATGCCTGTATCAATCATGTCCTGCTTTCACACATCTTTGTATCGTAGTAGAGGCCGACTCTGAGATCTCTTACCAATCTGTAATTCACCAAAAGAGATGTCCTTTGGTATTCTACCATCATCCATCCTCCTAAGATGTCATATCCATCTAAGTCTACGAAGACTGAGCATGGAATAAACTGTCACACAACCTGATCTTTCCAATACTTCAGTATTTGTGATTTTTGTCTTGCCACTTAATACCAAGAATTCTTCGCAGACACCGCATATGACAACTGTTTAAATGTTTCTCTTGGTGTGAGTAAGTTGGCCAGGTTTCACTTCCATAAAGAAGAGTACTAAGGACACAGGCTTGATAGACAAGGACTTTTGTTTTTGCAGTAGGCTTCCTGTTCTCCCAGACTCTTTTTCTTAACCTGTTCTTAACCTTGTTGTTGCTGCCTTACCAATCCGGATGTTGATTTCCTGATCTAGGGATAATTTGCTATTTACCACTGTTCCTAGATATGTAAAATGGTCTACCATCTCTAGTTCGGCGTCGTCAATGTAGCATGATGTCTTCAGACGTTCGCATCCCCAGTCCATTTACATTTCTCAATACTCAGTAGTTAACCACGTAAGCCGTCGTGATACCCTAACTAAAAATAGAATCGTAGATTCTAGATCGAGAGAGGGTAGATGAATGGTGGGGACTCAATTTCACTGGGTAACCCTTGGGCTGGTAACGCTCCTTAATACATAATTAGCCCGCCAGTCGAAGCCTTGATTCCATCCCGTAAGGACGTGTTCAAGATGCAGTGGTAAAATTTGCCCAAAAGCATTCTTTAAGATGTGGTCATCTGCATTTCAGGTACCTAAATCATTTAATATGTTATGTGTAAACCTGATGAAGTGAGAGAGAGACGAATGGCCGAGTATTTTCTTGAGAAAATGTGAAAAGAAGACAGGAATTCGTTGTACAGTGACTCTAAAACTGCCGCTCAAAACCTGTAATGTCTACCGCAGTGAAACATTCTTACCATGTCTATTGTCTGTCTGATTTGATGATTTGCATATGCTTATGACTGTAAACTATGCTCAATGCATATTGCAAAACCTTTGTGCGCTCTGACCATTCATTGAGTGCCTATCATGACCATTCTTAACCAAACTGCACATTGTTCTTGAGAGTTACCTTTGGCAGTTATGTTTCAGAATGTGTGATGCTATATACTGCATGTAATTTCTCCCTTATAATGGCTGAGAATGTTTGAGTGAATGAGATGGTAATTATATAATTAACTTCTCATATTTGTAAAAGTAAAGACACTTATCAAATCCATGTTTGCAGGACTGCATTGCACTGTAGAAATTAACCTAGTGTCTGTCAGATGAATACATGGGAAGGCTCATGCTATTTGTCAGCGAAAATTCATGTTTTCTTTCATTATGTGTATTCCACATGTGAAAAGCATTTCTAGTGCATGATTTCTGCCATACAATGCCTACTTCTTGGTGCTTAATCACACTGTCTGTTCTCATGGTACACCGGTCCCTGTGATCTACTCATTGTGAGAATTTACAAGATAATTGTGTGAAGCTGCCTCTGATTAGGAGTATGTGCCTATGACTTCACGGTTTTGGGGATGAACCTGGAGAAAGGATATCACCCCAAACCCCCAAATAAAATTGCACTTCATCATCAGTGAGAGGCGGGGGTTCGAATATCACACTCCCCTTTCCCCTCCCATTCCTCTCTGAATCTGTGATATTACTGTATAACTATGACCATGTTAAACAGATGTAAAACACATGTTGCGCCTTTGTTTATTAACAGAGAATGAGGAAGATGGGGGAGGCCTTTCAATTACCAGGACAACTCCAGGGAAGTCCTGAGCTCTAGTCTTCAACTCCAGCTGAAAAATAAGACTCCATAAAGTACCACATGAACAACAGGTTTGCTAATGGTCAGCCTGAATCCACTAATTCTGGCCTATACAGATGGCACTGAAGAAAAGTCTTGATTAAAGGCCTAAGACAGGGATACTCTCCATTCTTTGTAAATGTTCCAGGCTATATCTTCAAGAGAAATTCAAGAAGAAACCTTGGGAGGAGAGATCACCTGGTCTTCAGCATGTCACTACTGGCTAAGAGTGGACATCAATGTGTACCTGGAGATTACCATACCTCTCCTCAAAACCATATCTTGAGGAGTATTCCAGCTTAATATTGGCTGAAAGGCTAATGGAGAAGAAGTATAGAACATAGAGCAAATTCCCCAAAATGGATTAGTGATAATTAGGTGTGGTGATTCAGTTACATCAGAACCTGTTGTGGGAGATAGACTGGCAGAGAAGAATGATGGGACATAATAGTTTTTAGATCTTCATCTACTGAAAAGTAAAACTAATCCCAAATTATCAACTTTGCGAACGGTCTACTCACCCTTCGGAAGGACATGTTGTCACTTGCTTCGGACTAGTCAAAGTGGGGAATAGCCTGAACTGGAAAAAACATTAAGGGGAAAGCTGAAACCTGAGACATTCCCAACACCTTCATTGGTGCTAAAAGACGGTACAAGGATCAGTATAGCAGTGTCTCCCTATACTTGTGCCCGGCTATAAGTTTATCATGTGTTTTCCTCATTTGACGGTTGGAAAAGTGATAGCATGATTAAAGTGTTGTGGTGTAGGATAACCTATGGTGTAGAGATGTGAAGGAGGAGGGTTTATTTAGATTGATGTTTCTGTGGGGATATTGAGTGATGTGTTTGGGTTTTCATAGATAATGTCACTATATTTTGCATATAAACTTATATTTGAGATGTAAATTGTTGGCAAAATATGAAGCCTGAGTCTTCACTTGACCTCATCAAACATTAATAAAAGATTAGTAGTAAGAGAACAGTTTTTGAGATACATGTCTCTGTGATTGTCTTGTACATTGTTGAGAAAGAAATGTCCAACTGGTGTCAAGCATCTTCATGGTGACTGTTACTCTACTGTTGTGGTTGGTTACAGAGATTGTGAAAGTCTGTGTGGTTGTTGTCAAGTATCTTCCATGATGTATGACTTGTCTAACCTGTTGGTGTGATCATTCTTTGTGAATGTTTGTCCAACTGTTGTCAAGATCTTCTCATGTTGTCTTGTTCAACCAGTGTAAAATACAGTTGTTGTTGTTTATGTTCACTACAATGGTACAATTGTCAATGTGATCATTTGTCCAAGTGTCTTGTGTCACTTGAAATAAGTAATAAGATCAAAAATGAGGTTGGCGATCAGAGCACAGTCAGCTGGAAGATGAGAGAACTGCTTTCATTGGTTACTGGGGCTAACTGCCAAGATCTCTATATATATATGGCCTAGAAGAGAAATCATCTATAAATAATTCTGTGTAGAACTTAACTTAGGTCTAATTTCTCACAGTGGGGGTACTCGATGAGCCAAAATTCTGAATGGTTTCTCTACAGGGTTATGCGAGAATAAATATCAATACCTCTAGACAACACTTGCTGTTACTAACCTGTATCTTTTATAGAGAGATATACTTTATAGAACTTCACTCATTGGAACTTCTGTAATTCTCTATAAACCCACAAAAAAACCTCACATGTTGGGGCATCATATCCGCGATTGAACCCCGGGAACACCCCTAAAGGAGATCACATGTTGTGGACCTGTATCCGCGACTGGACCCTGGGAATAACCTGCTAAAGGGGATCACATATTGTGGACTAATATAGGCAATTAGAACCCCGGGAACACCCCTCAAGGTAATCACATATTGAGTGCTCTATGCACTAATTGAACCCTGGGAATACCTTTTATGGGATTCACATAACGAGGTCTGACGACTCGGGATGTAAACTATGGGTATACCTTGTCTGGGACTCCTGTGGAGGATATCTATGTTTGTATTAGAATCAGGGAGTAACCTCTCGCAAAATTAAACCTATTGCTTAGAGTTTTATGATGTGGTTAATGGATCTCGTCACATAAATGTGGACAAAAGGTCCAGATGTTTAAACCCACAAGTAAATCTCGGGTGGTGGTTGTATCATCAATGGTGGTAATATTGCATGTATCACTGTTCACAAATGTCACATTGTACAATGTAGTTGAACAAAAATGTAATTATCTTATGGGTCAACATGTGTGCTATACCCATGATAATGTTGTGTTTCAAGATGGGCTGATGTAATGGACTGTCAATAATGTTGTGTAATTTTGTGCATACTGTGTTCACTATGAGTATCAAAGGTACCTGAGAACCAGAAGACACAAATTATTTTTAAATAACATAGACAGCTAATTTCAGGATAAATTTGATTTTTCTTGAGATAAATTAAGACACTTTATCCAGGGAATTAATATGGGGCCTACTCCATTTTCTAACTTATTGGCTAGCATGGGAGAAAGGGGAATTAGTGTATTTACATTTTAATATCACTGCATCACATCATATAATGGGTACTTAATTCCTCAGTCCCCATAACATGTTGGCAACACTGAGAGCAGAGAGTGTGAACCCTGATGGAAGACTTGGGCAACCATTAAGACACCTCACTGGCAATCTCTCTCAGTATAGTCAGTATTCGTACCGGCTAATGTCCAGTGTCGATTCGACATCTGGGTTTATTCTTCAGTTGTATGACCCTGTCAGTGGCCCTGATCAAGCTACTGCGCGTGAGCACAATTGAATCTCCAGGAGAAAACATCCTTATCAACTCAGTCTCTTGCCATTCCTGAATTAATTGTATTATTAAGCGTACTTGATACGTAATGGACGAGATGAAGGGAAGATTCTACCTGATGTCATGGTCAGTCACTCATGACCCGACCACAGTCTGGTGTCTATAAGACATTAGTCTATTGTTCGATGGTGTGATCTCTGGTGTACTAGGATCCACGTCACCAGGAGTTAACTCATTGAATCTCCAGGAAGGCCATCAAAATAACTGGACCCCTAGCCATTCAAATGGAAGTGGAGAGCGTACGCAAAGTATGTGTCCAGGAAACGATGGATAACCAACCTGATGTCATTGGCGTATCATACGACTAGGAGCATAACGTGGACAACCTGAAAAATTTCATGAAGAGATAAAACAGGATCCTCTCCGACGTCGGCCGTCAACTCATCCTCAGTTGAGAAAGCATTTCTGCCTGCAAAATGGTGGAGATTAAAGGACGGACAAAGTTAGTGTAACTAATGTCTTTCTCCTTTTTCATTCTCAATTGGGAAGACCTTTCTGCCGGAAGACGGTAGGAATGTAGCTCGGTTTTAGACAAGAGCAAAGTCTGTGATGGAATGGACTAATAAGGATTACTGTTCTTAAACAGTTAACTCTTATATGGTAGAGATCACTGCAACTCCAGCAGTTGACACTCTATACACAACGAAAGATCACTGTTCTTAAACAGCTGACTACTTTCAAGGTAAAGATCCCTGCAATTCAGCAGTCGACTCTTTACATAATAAGAACCATGCATTCCGCAGTGGGATCTTATATTATTACTGATCTGCGAGATGTCTTCACAAGACCTGGCCAGTCCTATCCTCAAAGTCAGTAAAATTGCTTCCAAAAAGCTATACCCACATAATCACACCCCTTCAAAGGTGGCTGTGATAATGACGGACTTCTCTATGGCTGAGAAGAAACGCCTTATTCGCCAAATAGTAAACGTTTTGCTCATGTGGGAGAGAAAGAACGGATACTTCCCAGCCACTCAAAAGCACTTAGCTAGAGCACGGCTGAAGACAACTAGTTGTAAGTTCCACCTGGAATTATAAATTAGTAGTAGTAGATGTTAGTCTAACTGCATCTACAAACTCAGTTGCTGCGTTAGAAATAGCTTAATTAGCAACTAAGGAGAGAAAATGCTGTCACTTCTCACAACACATCAAAATAGAGGCATAACGGAATGAGAGAATCTCAACCGACAAGCACCTCTAAATCTATGGTAAGACTACAGAAATAAGTCAAGGAAATATAATGGGAAATTGCTACTATCTGCAAACACAAGAGGCTTATTGGAAAGGTAGACCCTGTGTCCAACGCTAATCAAATCTGCACTAGTAGATTTTAGTCTTAAGTTCTGCAGCGGCTGCTATACAGTTCACCCGGAAGTGATTGTCTTTGCTCCCGTGATGATCAAAAATTTTAACCCAGTTCCAAATGCCAAGATTACTGTTGGAGAAAGTGTTCAGTTAAATACACTCTCACAGGATTATCATTCTCCAGAGGCGAGGGGAAGAATAAAGTTCTGATAAAGATAAATGAGTGAGAGACATATGGAATTATACCACTCTCATCAGACATACAGAAGTTGGTTTAATTGCAAAGCCATTACTTCTCATAATGAATCTCAATGGTACTCATGCTTTGAAAGTATGTGACTCTGAGAGATCATTCATCATGGACAGGAAAAATAGCATGGAGATTGACTGTGGAGCATTGTCAGAAATGAGTTGGAGAGCAGTTCACTGATAAGTGTGGTCATAACTCTTCATACTTCCAGTGACTAAATGGAACTTCATGCAGGACTAACTTCATGGTCTTTGCAGATGCCACCAAATTCATGACTGATGGATGAATATTGGAGCAGATTTTTCAGGGAAAGAATCAATTGGTTCCATATGCACAGCTCTTGTTGGAGTAATGGGAGATGAGTAAATGATGACACCACTTAAAGGATCTGGGAACTGTGAACGCCTGACCTATCAGTCATGCTATCCATGACAGTTTTTATGGGGAGGCTATGTAGCATGATGTCTTCAGACGTTCGCATCCCCAGTCCATTTACATTTCTCAATACTCAGTAGTTACCACGTAAGCCGTCGTGATACCCTAACTAAAAATAGAATCGTAGATTCTAGATCGAGAGAGGGTAGATGAATGGTGGGGACTCAATTTCATTGGGTAACCCTTAGGCTGGTAACGCTCCTTAATACATAATTAGCCCGCCAGTCGAAGCCTTGATTCCATCCCGTAAGGACGTGTTCAAGATGCAGTGGTAAAATTTGCCCAAAAGCATTCTTTAAGATGTGGTCATCTGCATTTCAGGTACCTAAATCATTTAATATGTTATGTGTAAACCTGATGAAGTGAGAGAGAGACGAATGGCCGAGTATTTTCTTGAGAAAATGTGAAAAGAAGACAGGAATTCGTTGTACAGTGACTCTAAAACTGCCGCTCAAAACCTGTCATGTCTACCGCAGTGAAACATTCTTACCATGTCTATTGTCTGTCTGATTTGATGATTTGCATATGCTTATGACTGTAAACTATGCTCAATGCATATTGCAAAACCTTTGTGCGCTCTGACCATTCATTGAGTGCCTATCATGACCATTCTTAACCAAACTGCACATTGTTCTTGAGAGTTACCTTTGGCAGTTATGTTTCAGAATGTGTGATGCTATATACTGCATGTAATTTCTCCCTTATAATGGCTGAGAATGTTTGAGTGAATGAGATGGTAATTATATAATTAACTTCTCATATTTGTAAAAGTAAAGACACTTATCAAATCCATGTTTGCAGGACTGCATTGCACTGTAGAAATTAACCTAGTGTCTGTCAGATGAATACATGGGAAGGCTCATGCTATTTGTCAGCGAAAATTCATGTTTTCTTTCATTATGTGTATTCCACATGTGAAAAGCATTTCTAGTGCATGATTTCTGCCATACAATGCCTACTTCTTGGTGCTTAATCACACTGTCTGTTCTCATGGTACACCGGTCCCTGTGATCTACTCATTGTGAGAATTTACAAGATAATTGTGTGAAGCTGCCTCTGATTAGGAGTATGTGCCTATGACTTCACGGTTTTGGGGATGAACCTGGAGAAAGGATATCACCCCAAACCCCCAAATAAAATTGCACTTCATCATCAGTGAGAGGCGGGGGTTCGAATATCACACTCCCCTTTCCCCTCCCATTCCTCTCTGAATCTGTGATATTACTGTATAACTATGACCATGTTAAACAGATGTAAAACACATGTTGCGCCTTTGTTTATTAACAGAGAATGAGGAAGATGGGGGAGGCCTTTCAATTACCAGGACAACTCCAGGGAAGTCCTGAGCTCTAGTCTTCAACTTCAGCTGAAAAATAAGACTCCATAAAGTACCACATGAACAACAGGTTTGCTAATGGTCAGCCTGAATCCACTAATTCTGGCCTATACAGATGGCACTGAAGAAAAGTCTTGATTAAAGGCCTAAGACAGGGATACTCTCCATTCTTTGTAAATGTTCCAGGCTATATCTTCAAGAGAAATTCAAGAAGAAACCTTGGGAGGAGAGATCACCTGGTCTTCAGCATGTCACTACTGGCTAAGAGTGGACATCAATGTGTACCTGGAGATTACCATACCTCTCCTCAAAACCATATCTTGAGGAGTATTCCAGCTTAATATTGGCTGAAAGGCTAATGGAGAAGAAGTATAGAACATAGAGCAAATTCCCCAAAATGGATTAGTGATAATTAGGTGTGGTGATTCAGTTACATCAGAACCTGTTGTGGGAGATAGACTGGCAGAGAAGAATGATGGGACATAATAGTTTTTAGATCTTCATCTACTGAAAAGTAAAACTAATCCCAAATTATCAACTTTGCGAACGGTCTACTCACCCTTCGGAAGGACATGTTGTCACTTGCTTCGGACTAGTCAAAGTGGGGAATAGCCTGAACTGGAAAAAACATTATGGGGAAAGCTGAAACCTGAGACATTCCCAACACCTTCACGGATCAGTATAGCAGTGTCTCCCTATACTTGTGCCCGACTATAAGTTTATCATGTGTTTTCCTCATTTGACGGTTGGAAAAGTGATAGCATGATTAAAGTGTTGTGGTGTAGGATAACCTATGGTGTAGAGATGTGAAGGAGGAGGGTTTATTTAGATTGATGTTTCTGTGGGGATATTGAGTGATGTGTTTGGGTTTTCATAGATAATGTCACTATATTTTGCATATAAACTTATATTTGAGATGTAAATTGTTGGCAGAATATGAAGCCTGAGTCTTCACTTGACCTCATCAAACATTAATAAAAGATTAGTTGTAAGAGAACAGTTTTTGAGATACATGTCTCTGTGATTGTCTTGTACATTGTTGAGAAAGAAATGTCCAACTGGTGTCAAGCATCTTCATGGTGACTGTTACTCTACTGTTGTGGTTGGTTACAGAGATTGTGAAAGTCTGTGTGGTTGTTGTCAAGTATCTTCCAAGATGTATGACTTGTCTAACCTGTTGGTGTGATCATTCTTTGTGAATGTTTGTCCAACTGTTGTCAAGATCTTCTCATGTTGTCTTGTTCAACCAGTGTAAAATACAGTTGTTGTTGTTTATGTTCACTACAATGGTACAATTGTCAATGTGATCATTTGTCCAAGTGTCTTGTGTCACTTGAAATAAGTAATGAGATCAAAAATGAGGTTGGCGATCAGAGCACAGTCAGCTGGAAGATGAGAGAACTGCTTTCATTGGTTACTGTGGCTAACTGCCAAGATCTCTCTATATATATATGGCCTAGAAGAGAAATCATCTATAAATAATTCTGTGTAGAACTTAACTTAGGTCTAATTTCTCACAGTGGGGGTACTCGATGAGCCAAAATTCTGAATGGTTTCTCTACAAGGGTTATGCGAGAATAAATATCAATACCTCTAGACAACACTTGCTGTTACTAACCTGTATCTTTTATAGAGAGATATACTTTATAGAACTTCACTCATTGGAACTTCTGTAATTCTCTATAAACCCACAAAAAAACCTCACAGTCAATAAAGATTGATGGTATCCCGTGCGCACCTTGTGACATAATCTGTGTCTTCTTTTTGCTAATTGTTAAACCAAATTCAGAACAAGCATTGGAGAATGCAGATAGTAGACATTGCAATTCTTCCTCAGAGTGTGTCGTAACTGCAGCATCATCTGCAAAAAGCAACTCTTTGATCAGTACCCTCCTAAGTTTGGTCTTGTAAAGGCCGCCATCTGAGCGTGAGTGAATGTATATACCACCATCCTGATCACGAAAGGCATATTTCAGTAGAAGTGAAAAGTATATTCCAAAGAGGGTGGGAGCTAGTACACAACTTTGCATAACTCCACTCTTGATTTCAAATTCTTCAGAAGTTGCACCATCAAACTTGATTATACCCTTCGACAATTCCATGGAACGATTCCACAATGGACAGAAGAGTTGGTGAGCAACCTCTCCATAGCACAAAGCCTGGGCTAAAATATAGAGTTCATGTGTTGCTCATGCAGCATGATCCTTCTCTCGGCCTGCCTAGTTCACTCCAGAGGAAAGGTAATACCCCTACATCTGGAACAAGACAAGCTGCAGAAGCTGCCGGATCAGCAAAGCAATGCTCTAACTGTCCACCTGTCGGAGCTTCGATCCTAGACCAGCCGCCAACCAAGGCTTAGGGCCTGGTCTGCCCTGCCATGACATTTTGTCTTTAGCTTGCATTTCCTCGCACCAGGGTAAGGCTTGTACCCTCCCTATTGCGCTCTTACGCCGGAAGCCGTTGGCACAATGTGGGGTGTCAGGTTTGGTAAGTGCCGCCCAACGTTCGGCGCTAACAGAAAGCAGGTAGTACCGTCTACTGTTATACGGTAGCTCAGTCATATCTGACTAAGACCTGACACAATTTGTGATCTAGCAACTCCATTAATTCTTGATTTGGGCTATATTAACTAATTTCTAATCTACTTTTACAATATTTCTAACTTTAAAATGACTCAAAATCATCACTGTCCCATAACGCGGCAGTTGCTAGATCATCCATATCTCCATCGCCCGTATCACAAGAATCATATCCTCCACCGGCCGAACTGTTCCAACCATACTCTCAGTCAGTTCGCTCACAATGAACATGTTGTGAGATTCAGAGAACCAAACGTTTCTGCGCTTCGTCAACGGCCACTTTCCTTGCCTGTGTCGTATATGTGTGAAGATTCGTCGCAGAATGAGGAATTCCATTTCAGCAATCAAGCCAATCATTGCTTGAAGCCGCCACGAAAGTCAAGCCTTAGAAGCACAGAAGAAAACATCTCATTTCTTCTACCACCTTGGCCAGCAAAGTATAACCGGCAGAATAATTTCGTCAGGTCTAATTCTGATACAAACTCTGTAGGAGTGAATCATTTACTGGGCTACCCAACATACCACAAGTGTGTAGTGACGGATGCCGAGCAGGCAAGTTTCCCCATCTCGTGTTACAATAACTCCATTACTATTGTGTTGACATTCTGGCGGCGGCATTATGCACAGTGTATCTGTGCGGGCTGTTGTTTGTCGAGACTCCTGTCTTTTCCACTTTTCACATTGGGCAGTGGGGAGCGTTTTATGTGATATTCACTGGCACAGGAACGGAGCATAATGGGGACGACCCGTTACTGTGAAGTTGGAACCGTGACTGACTAACTAACTAACTAACTAATAACTCCAATGAAGACTCAACAGCAAACACACTTCCGTTTTGTTCAACCTTTCCCTAGAAACAGCATCGAGGACTCTTTGCTCAGCACTTCTTATGGGGAAGACCAGAAACGTATGTTTGCTGTACCTCCGAAACGACCAACTTGGTTGAACATTTCCAACCCCATACAGAACCCGAATCCTTCCAACCTAACTCAGGAAACAAAACAGGTCAGTACAGAAACATCTACCTCATCAGAATCCAGGTCACACAGTAAGCAGGTAAGAAGTCTAAAGAGCCATTTCGAACATAACTTGTCGTTCTTTAAGTCTTCAAAATCAAACCGTCCAACAGATGATGAGAAGGAATATCAAGATTTATTATCTCCACTTGCAGCAGAACGCATAAAAGCTTCTAAGAAATCTCGGCATTCACATACTCATAAAACATCGTCAGGAAACAAAGCACCATCCTCTCATGACATCCACAAAGCTGCTGCCTCTTCTTTCGGACCACCAGTCTTTGAAGGACATCCATCTGAGCATGTTGTACCTCCCTTTGCACCAGACATCCAAGAGGACTTGGAAGACCTCAGCGAAGCTAGCGTAGGACGCAAGGAGCCAGATCGGAATTCCATTGCCTCAAACATCAGCAGAAGTGGAGACAGTGTTATTTCTAGTTATGAAGATGACGACATCAATCTTGTAACCCCATTTCACACAGACAACTCGTCTGATGATGATACCTAGAAGGACATTCAGTCGTTGGCGGTGTCAGCCGATACTTTGCAGGATCTAGAGGCAGAGCAGTCACTTCTCAATGCTGAAGGAACGTCACATTTCGAACACCGTATGTTGCAGAACGGCAGGAAATTAAGTGTTCAGAATGAAGAGTCTGAACAGTTGCTGGAGCTTTGATTATATATTGCTAACTTGTCACATCTCATGAGCTTTGATTATATATTGTTCACTTGTAAAAGTTAATGAGCTTTGATAATAAAGGACTGCTAAGGCTGATTTGTGACAATTGTAAACTGTGTTTTGTTTGTTTGTTTGTTTGTTTTGTTTTGTTTTGTTTGTGTAGTCACATTTCTGGTTAAATTTGAAAACTTTGTGACTGTTCATTGTCGCGGTAGGGTAGTGGCTAGACGTTTTCCTGCCGGTCACGTGGTCAGCTTCGAGGAGGATTTTCAAACTGACTTGGACTCTCAGATCAATCTAATCTAAACAGGTAACAAGGAATATCTTTGGAAGTAAAAGTAGACACATGATACTGAGCACATTACTCTTTGAGTGCCGATTGATCTATACAGATCTGAGTCTAGCACAGTACTAACTATACAAGGCGTGTACGAGTGTCCTTTTCATCAATCAAGTGCTATGCTGGAAAGTGTGGGTGGTCATGACTCGCCATTTCACTCGATCACCAGAATCGTGGATCAGCTCAGTGTTCTTGTCTCAACTATGCCATGTGGCCAAGACATCCAGCTATTTACTTCTAAGTCTTTCCCTTGTTCTCTTCCCTTCAATCTTGCCAGTCGTCACCAAGTTCTCCAGTTCATCTCTTGTCGTAACATGTCCAAAAAATTTTGACCGCCTACGTCTAATTTCTCTAATCAATTTACGATTTTCATTTGTTTCCTGTTGTACTTGGTCATTGGTTTTTCTGTCTGTTCATGGTATTCTTTGCATTCTTCTTAGAAACCACATTTATACAGCCATCAGATGTTTTTCAACTTGATTGCTCATTGTCCACGCTTCACATCCATACAAACGTACAGGTTCTATGTAGCTGTGTTCTATGTATTCTCTGTCTGTCTGTCTGTCTGTCTGTCTGTCTGTCTGTCTGTCTGTCTGTCTGTCTGTCTGTCTGTTTGTCCCGGCCCGGCTTCACCCAGTCCCTGGTAGGGAGCATCTCATTTAATTCATATAAGTAGTCATATAAGCTCCCGTTCCCGTTCCCGACTATCTATCTATCTATCTATCTATCTATCTATCTATCTATCTATCTATCTATCTATCTATCTATCTATCTATCTATCAATCTATCTATCTATCTATCTATCTATCTATCTATCTATCTATCTATCTATTTATCTATCTATCTATCTATCTATCTATCTATCTATCTATCTATCTATCTATCTATCTATCTATCTATCTATCTATCTATCTATCTATCTATCTATCTATCTATCTATAGCCAGCGGACTTAACCTAAGATATAGCAATGCTACTAAAAGTTATGTCCCTTTATATATATTTTGCTTATGTTAAGTCATGTAATTTAATTATTAAATTTTCGTAAGTAAATAGCTGATTCTACACTAAAAAACTATGACAGTTGGTTGCACAGGAATGAAAAGAAGACGTGTAGAAAATTTAATCTCAATCGGATGGACCGTTATCGAACGCATCCAATACATCCTCACACACCCACCCACATGCATTCTGTTTTATATATATAGATGTGCCACACCGATAAGCTTGGGCGGTTATGTTGCGCCATCTCACGCGATCATCAGAGTCGTGTATCAATTCAGTGTTCGGGTCTCGTCATTACCACGTGGCCAAGCCGTCCAGGTATTTGCTTCTCTGCCTTTCCCTAGTTCTCTTCCCCACGATCTTGCTAGTTGTCACCAAGTTCTCCAATTTATTTATTTCCAAAACGTGACCAAAATTATTTGACTACATCTAATTTCTCTAAACAGTTTACGATGTTCATATGTTGCTTTACCGCAGTTTAAATAAGTGTATTAAAAATTGTCAAGGAGCAGTTTTCCTCTATGGCTTTGTGATGCTATTGCGCCTTCGAAATTTGTACATCCTGAGAGCAGGGAGGAATAAGTAACCCAGTGGTTCTCAACCGGAGGGGAATTACCCCCTCCCCTCCCTGAGGGGAGGATTTAAGGTTTCCGGGGGGGGGGGGGGGGAATTAAGATTATTTCAAGATCGTGTTAATACAAGAACAGTTTACTTGATATTGTTTTTCCCTCCATACTTTACTGTTCTGCACTTCTTGCTCTTCTGAAATTTGTTTTATAATGTGAGCAGACCTGCAAATCACGTTTTATGTAGATGCCCAGACTTATTCTAGTATGTGGTATTACATTTAGCTGTCATTTTTACGTATACTGTGTAGGGACGGGGGGGGGGAATTTATAGGGAGGAAATACGAAAGTTGGGGGGGGGGGAATGACATTCTCAACATATGTTGAAGGGGTGCTTGGGTCAACAACAACAAAAAGGCTGAGAACCACTGAAGCAACTAGTCGTTCCCTCACGTTGGTTTCGATTCAAGCGACCAACCCAGGCGTCGAAACCGCGTCCAAAAGTATATATGATAACATCATTGCAGTTCTGTGTCAATTTCACTAACACGCCAGCCATCTATATTCATACCGACATAAACATACAGGTGGCACACATGTCGCGTCATTGCGCCAAAGGGAATTCCCAGTTTAAAATGACATCAATGGGGCAGTTAATTTTAGTGTTAAGTGAATAAAAGATCTCGAAATGACAAACATGGCTGGGCGTACATAAATAACTGATGCAATCAATGACAGGTTTACAGTGTACATGTGCTTTCCCTTTGCACTGCAGGATCGTGTGGTTTTTCTATGTATATATTGACGTATGCCCGTCTCTCTGGCCGAGGGATTACACGACTTTCTCCGTAATCCCGTTTATCCACGCAGGGTCTCGCAGCGTGCGATAATTGGAAGCGGTTCTACCCGCGATGGTGACTTGCAAGATAAATGAGCCGGCCGCGCAGAAAGCAATGGCAAACTACTGAGCGTAATCTTGCCAAGAAATCAACAATCAGCTGAAAGATGCTGATGTTGACAGCGATGTCATGTAAAGGATATGCAAAACATTGTAATATGTACATGTGTAAGTAAGCAGGTACGCACACATAAATGCAAGCACGTACGTACTTTCGTACTTGTGTATGTGTGGCTGTGTGTGGCTATGCCCGTGGCTGTGTGTGTATGTATGTGTATGTGGCTGTGTGTTCGTGTGCGTGTGTTTGTGAGAGAGAAAGAGATATATATATATTGGGAGCGACTTGCTCCCAATGTGCATTATCAATGCCTGTATCAATCAGTATATATATATATATATATATATATATATATATATATATATATATATATATATATATATATATATATATATATATATATATATATATATATATATATATATATAGTTGACACCTTGCAGTCTTGACAGACCAAAGTATGTGAGTTGGAATGTGGCCAATATTCCATCACTATGTCTGGGCAGAGCTTCAGAGAAACATGTGGCGCCCAAACGACATGACCCTTCTCTCGACCTAGTCTTGTGTATTCCAGAGGAATGGGTAACCAATACGTCTGGCACAAGGTAGGCTGCAGACGCTGGCGGCTCAGCGTCAATCCACCGAGACCTAACCACCACGAGCCGGTGGCGAGTTATGGCCAGACCCTGACACCCAAGGGACCCGGCTTAGAGGCGTTCAGCCATGTCCCACAGGTGAGGGCCTTGTACGAGCCCGGACCATGAGGGCGCGCACATCTGTCGATCACAAGTGTCCGGACCTGTGTAAAGCGTGCACTATCGTCAGACTCCCCACCTGACTTTTAGCGGTCGCCGCGACCAGCGGGAATAGGCCCGCCAGAGCTGCCGCAGGAGATATTGCCTGTCTATTTGCAAGCAAATCTCCCATACTTCCACTGTGCGGATCTCGCGACCAGCGAGAATAGGCCCGCCGGAGATTATGCTCGTCTGCTGCGAACAAATCTCTACCGAGAGACTGAATAAGTAAGGAAACGATAAAAGTAGTGGTATTTCAATTGCGCTTGCGCTCCCACCTATGCTACACCCTTCATGTGTCTTCACAAAGTCGGACTAGAGTCAAGCTCAACATATATATATATATATATATATATATATATATATATATATATATATATATATATATATATATATATATATAGAGAGAGAGAGAGAGAGAGAGTTTGAGAAGCATGCATAACGTTGGAAACCTTCAAATAAAAGAAAGGATAAGCAAACAAACATATTTAAATAATAGCAATCCCAGAACCGCGAAAGCCGGAAACCACGGAAAATACGCAGAAGCTCATGAAGCAGTTGGCAAACAGATATACACATATACACGGCAATACTGAGATGACCTACCCAGAGACGCAGAAGAAACAACATGGAAAGGAAACGACGGGCACCTTTACAAAACCGTGAGGACTATTGAAGGAAAATGCCAGGCAGGAAATGGTGCAATATTTTATTTATGGTGTCTTTATTAAAATTCACTAAGGGAATACATTGTTTTGAAAATGTAAACAACCAAGCAACTGACAAGAAATAAATAAAAATGGAAAAGCTGTAACCAGCTTTAAAGACTAATTGAACAGATGCACTCAACACTCTGAGGAGACCAATCCCCAAAGACACCCCCAACCCAGATTTTCAGCCTGCACACATGGAGTTTGATATCAACTGCGATATCATTATCGAGCAAAGACTGCTAATACTTCTGTTCCAAGGACTTGTGCTTTCACGCATCGAGTATGCCCTGGCCATCCTCACTGTCAGCCCTACACAGATTGGAAGACTTGAAAAGGTACAAAACGAAGCCATGCGCATCATTTTGGGCTGCACGAGAGACACCAGCTGCGTAGCAATGAGATACCTCCTTGACTTCCCGACAATAGAACACAGGATCAAGATCTGGAGAGCTCGTGCATACTTAAAAATAAGTGCAGATGAGCAGCACCCTCTGCATGACGCTATGTTCAGAGAAAAGGGTGACAGGCTAAAGAGGGGCAAATCATGGATGGGTCGGGCGGAAGATGTCGTCAGACAGGTCTGCAGTCTTACCAGTATCAACCCCGGCAAGGAATGGGTGCCGGTGCCTCCAGCTTTTAAGTGCACTTTCTCCTGCATTATCACACTCGACAGACGGTGCAGAGAGCAGAACCCCGCCGCTGTCAATGCTGAGGTTAACGCGCTCATCTATGAACACTCAGATAGCCCCGATGTGCTCATCTATACAGATGGATCTGTTGTAAAGCAGCAGAGAAGTGCGTGGGCATTTACAGCCCGTTCTGCGGGCCGAACCTTTCAAGAATCCAGTGGTGCCCACTCTATGACCATGAGCAGCATGACGATGGAGGAGATGGCAGTTACACAGGCTTTCATATGGCTGTAATCACAGCATTATACCAACGTGTGTGTACTAAGTGATTCAATGAGCATGATTCAGAAGGTCGAAGCTGGATCTGTACGTAGACAGTGGACTGAGTCGCTGCGGAAGTCTGTTGTTCGTAAAGTCACCTTCATCTTCGTCCCGGGGCATGCGGGAGTCGAGGGAAACGAACGAGCTGATAAACTGGCTGGCTCTGCACCCCCTGTAGATGGCCAGCCCATGGATCGTGCCGATGTTATTAACGTCCTTAAAGATATGGCGAGAACAGAGGACATTGAAGTCAGTGAATCCACATCGCTGTCCAGGATGAAAGACTTGGGAGTAAGAATCGGCACAGCCAGACGCGAGAGGTACATCGGGAAAACAAAGCGCCTCGTCAACCAACACAGAACTGGCACTATTAGCCACCGGACGCTGATGCATATGCTGGGGGGAGGTTCTGAGCACCTATGGACATGTCCGGAGTGCAATGAAGATACCCCAACTGATAACTGATAACTGATAACTGCGATATCATTCTTCTTCGTTCTTTATTTCCTGTTTACACCTACAGACAAGTTCTCGTGTTGTAGTAAACCAGTGGTTCTCAACCGTCGGGGAATTCCCCGGGAAAAGGGGGGGGGGGGGGGGGGGAGGGGGGAAATTAAAATTATTTCAAGATCGCGTTAATACAAGAACCGATCACTATAGTCTGTCCAGAAATGAATGCCTTCGTTCACGATAAATTATTTTGAAAACTGTCTGTTGCATCATTATGAATTTTTTTCCAAATATGGCCAAAAAAAATTTTGTTACACACCCGCTTCACACGCCAGTGATCCGTGGCTGGTTTCCGGATCCGGTCAGGGATATGCACTACTGACGAGCTCAAACTAGAGCGAAACTCGAGTATAGTGTTTCCATATTGACGTGGATAGGCCTTAGGTTCATACCAGAATACGATCAGCGTTGCCAGTGGTGGGTTTTGCTCAATATTTAAATTTAAAATCCCGAAACAACCAAATAATCAACATGCTTCTTTTGCTTCTTTACATAATTTTCTGACTTTTCTGTGGATCTCTTCATGTCAGGATTACTTTTGTTGTGTCTTCTTGCTATAGTAGACATTGCAAATATTTCAGCGAGAAAACCCCTTCTAGAAACATGGCAACAGGAACTATAATGTATAATAGTATCATATCTATTTTTAGGTTGTTAGTGTGTACTTTGATGACTTCTTCTTCTTCTTCTTCTTCTTCTTCTTCTTCTTCTTCTTCTTCTTCTTCTTCTTCTTCTTCTTCTTCTTCTTCTTCTTCTTCTTCTTCTTCTTCTTCTTCTTCTTCTTCTTCTTCTTCTTCTTCTTCTTCTTCTTCTTCTTCTTCTTCTTCTTCTTCTTCTTCTTCTTCTTCTTCTTCTTCTTCTTCTTCTTCTTCTTCTTCTTCTTCTTCTTCTTCTTCTTCTTCTTCTTCTTCTTCTTCTTCTTCTTCTTCTTCTTCTTCTTCTTCTTCTTCTTCTTCTTCTTCTTCTTCTTCTTCAGCGTTTCGAGCCATTGAGGTTCTTTGCTGCAGATACAATCCGTCTCCATTCGTCTCTCTGATTGACCTTCTCTTGCCAGTCGTTGATTCCAAGTGCTTGTAGGTCTGTATATATATTATCTCTCCACCATCTTCTTGGTCTACCTCGGGGTCTACGGTCATTTATTTCCTGAGTGTAAGCGAGTTTTGTTTCCCTATTATCTTCCATTCTTTCTATATGCCCCAGCCATTGTAGTTTATTAGCCTTCATGATACCAGTGATTAGCGGGGACTTAAACAGATCATAAATGTCTTTGTTACTTCTTCTTTTCCACTCTCCACTTTGTGTATCCCTAATGGGTCCAAAGATGCGTCTTAAAACTTTGTTCTCAAAGATTTCTAATAAGGCTTCGTCTCCTTTCGTTGTACTCCAGGTTTCAGAGCCATACAACAATACTGGTCTGATCAGTGTTTTGTATATTGTAATTTTGGTGTTACGGGATAACGCATTTGATTTTAGTAGATTTTGTAGTAATAGTATATCTTATTTCCAGAAGTGATTCTAATTTGTATTTCTTCCCTTGTGATGTTGGAGCAGTTGAAGACTGTACCCAGGTATTTGTATGGTTCCGTTCTTTTAATGGTCATATTATCTATTTGTATGTGGCCAGAGTTTTAGCCATTCCTTCTCTTGAAATTACCATATATTCTGTCTTATCTTGGTTGATAACCAGCCCCATCTGTTGGGCTTTTTCCTTTAAGTGACTCAATATTTCCAATGTCTTTTGTTCATTTTCCACTATAATATTTATATCATCTGCATAACCAAGCAGCTTGGATGTTCCTCCAATATCACATTCCTCCTTTATCTTCCTTACAACTTTCTCTAGAGCCAGATTGAAGAGTAGCGGCGATAGTGCATCACCCTGTTTCAAGCCAGATGTTATTTGGACAGGGTCTGATTTTCTGCCTTTATATGTTACTATATGATAAGTATCTTCCATGCATAGTCTGGTCATGTTGATTAACTTCCTTGGTATTCCAAATTCTTGCATAGCATTGTTAGTCAGTTGTTAGTCAGGTCTTAGTCAGATATGACTGAGCTACCGTATGACAGTAGACGGTACTACCTGATTTCTGTCAGCGCCGAATGTTGGGCGGCGCTTACCAAACCCGACACCCCACATTGTGCCAACGGCTTCGGGCGGAAGAGCGCAATTGGGAGGGTACAAGCCTTATCTTGGTGTGAGAAAATGCAACCCAAAGACAAAATAGTCATGGCAGGGCAGATCAGGCCCTAAGCCTTGGCTGGCAGCTGGTCTAGGGTCGAAGCTCCGACAGGCGGACAGTTAGAGCATTGCTTTGCTGATCCGGCAGCTTCTGCAGATGGTCTTGTTCCAGATGTATAGATGTTAACTTTCCTCTGGAGTGAATTAGGCAGGCCGAGAGAGGGATCATGCTGCATGGGCAACACATGGTTTCTTTATTTTAGCCCAGGCTTTGTGCTATGGAGAGGCAATAACTCCATCCTTGGTCTTAACGTCTCGGAATCAAAGCGAGAGGCAACTGTTACGGGTTATAAGTCCCTGTCAACTGGCGTAGACATGGGGCGCCACGCGTTGCCTCAGACGGTGGGACACACTTACAGGTGTCACTGATCAGCTACCGCCCGCCTCAAGCTGGGCAGCCCCCGGCCAATCGGGTGCTGATCCGCCACAGCCTGCTTCAATGGGTGCTTGGGGCTAGGACAAAATCTGGATCGCAGGCTGTAAAACCAGTGCACCAGGTATTAATAAAAAGAATAATAGAAACCTCAAGCTACAGCTTGCAACCTGGAACGTAAGAACCATGTGTCCAGGATTTTCCGCTGACTTGACAAATATTGAACTTGTGAGATAAACGGCAGTGATTGATGCTGAACTCAATCGTCTTAACATTGATATTGCTGGCCTGCAGGAGACTCGCCTCGCTGAGGAAGGGTCACTCAGGGAACACAATTACACCTTTTTTTGGAAGGGAAGAGAGCAGGCAGAAAACAGGCAACATGGTGTGGGCTTTGCAGTGAATAATTCGCTACTGGCAATGATTGATATCCCAGCTGGAGGTAATGAAAGATTATTATGACTGCGCTTGGCAACATCTTGCGGATTTGCCACCATTATCACTGCATATGCACCGAAACTCGCTTCCTCTGATGATGTGAAGGATACGTTCTATGAGCAGCTAGACTCTGTGATCAAGGCAGTTCCAAAATCCGACTACATTTAAATGCTCGGTGATTTCAATGCTCGTGAGGGCAAGGACTCGAGTTCATGGCCAGTGTGCCTTGAAAAATACAACATCGGTCGCATGAATGATAATGGGCAAAGGCTGCTGGAGCATTGCACTAGAAATGACTTATGTATTACAAACTACTTTATTAAAACAAAAGAGCTGCATAAGGTCACATGGAAACATCCAAGATCCGGCCATTGGCATCAGCTGGACTTCATTATCACACGGAGACAACATCTGAACCATACATCGTTAACTCGAAGTTACCACAGTGCTGATTGTGATACAGATCATTCTTTGGTTGTTGCAAGGGTTAGACTGAGACCAAAGAGAATCTACACAGCTAAACACAAATCTAGCCCCAGGATTAATATTATTAACACTCACGATCCTGGAAAGTGCTTTGAATTTCAACAGCAACTTGAAGAAGCTTTCAATGATACATCAGAAAACGGTATAGTAAATGATAAATGGCGTAAACTTAAGGAAACTATTTATAAAACAGCGGTAGGGGTTTTCGGCACTGTGGATCATAAGAGGCAGGACTGGTTTGCGGCAAACAGCCAGATACTGCAGCCCTTGATTGATAAAAAGAAGATAACTCTCTTAAGAAACAAGGAAAGACCAACGCGTAACACTCTGAGTGAGCTGAAGCAAGCAAGGACGGATGTGCAAAAGGCTGCCAGGCAGTGTGCGAATGACTATTGGATCAAGCTATGTGAGTCCATTCGAATCACAAGTGATAAGGGAAACATCGGAAGCATGTATGAATGGATAAAGAAAGCCTGTGGTCCAATGATCAAAAGAAGTGCACCGCTGAAAACCTTGACTGGAGAAATCATCACTGATAAGAAACAGCAGATGGATAGATGGGTCGAGCACTATTTAGAGCTTTACTCAAGTGAGACCAAGCTAGCGGATGATGCCCTCAACGCCATAGAGGCCCTGCCAACTCTTGACTACCTGGACACACGTCCCACCATAACATAAATTAAGTGTGCTATAGATGAGCTTGCGTCTGGCAAGGCTCCAGGTAAGGATGGGATTCCAATAGAGGTAATCAGTAGTGGGCAAGACACACTCGCTTTACAGATCCACCAGCTAATAGAGCTATGCTGGCGAGAAGGACAAGTCACACAGGATTTCAAAGATTCAAACATTATAACGCTGTATAAGAACAAGGGCGATCGGAGTGACTGTAACAACAATAGGGGCATCTCACTTCTGTGTATTGTTGGGAAAGTATTTGCCAGAATTGTCCTGCACAGACTTCAAGTCCTGGGAGATCAAGTCTACCCCGAATCACAGTGCGGCTTCCATCAGAACCGGTCTACCATTGATATGATATTCTCATTGCGACAGATGCAAGAAAAATGCCGGGAACAAAATCAGCCACTGTTTATTGCCTTCATCGACCTCACAAAGGCATTCGATTTGGTCAGTCGTGAGGATCTGTTCAAAGCACTAAAGAAGATTGGCTGCCCACCAAATCTTCTGTCCATTGTGGAATCGTTCCACACAGACATGAAGTGTATAATCAAGTTTGATGGCTCAAATTCAGAAGAGTTTGAAATCAAGAGTGGAGTTAAGCAAGGTTGTGTACTAACCCACAAACCCCCCCTCCCCCCTCTTTGGATATACTTTTCACTTCTACTGAAATATGCCTTTCGTGATCAGGATGACGGTATATACATTCACGCACGCTCAGATGGTGGCCTCTATAATGCTCAGAGATTGAAGGCCAAGACCAAAATTAGGATGGTACTAATCAGAGAGTTGCTTTTTGCGGATGATGCTGCGATTGCGACCCACTCTGAGGAAGAATTACAACATATACTGTCTGCATTCTCCAATGCTTGTTCTGAATTTGGTTTAACAATTAACAAAAAGTAGACACAGATTATGTCACAAGGTGCACATGGTGTACCATCAATCTTTATTGACGACGCCGAACTGGAGATAGTAGACCATTTTACATATCTAGGATCAGAGGTAAATAGCAAATTATCCCTCGATCAGGAAATCAACATCAGGATTGGCAAGGCAGCAACAACAATGAACATGTTAGCAAAAAGAGTCTCGGAGAACAGGAAGCTTACTGCCAAAACAAAAGTCCTCGTCTACCAAGCCTGTGTCCTTAGTACTCTTCTTTATGGCAGTGAAACCTGGACAACTTACTCACGCCAAGAGAAACGTTTAAACAGCTTTCATATGCGGTGTCTGCGAAGAATAGGTTGGTATTAAGTGGCAAGACAAAATCACAAATACTGAAGTATTGGAAAGATCAGGTTGTGTGACAGTGTATTCCGTGCTGTCTTCGTAGACTTAGATGGATATGACATGTTAGGAGGATGGATGGTGGTAGAATACCAAAGGACATCTTCTTTGGTGAATTACAGACGGGTAGGAGATCTCAGGGTCGGCCTCTACTACGATACAAAGATGTGTGTAAGCGGGACATGATTGATACAGGCATAGATAATGCACATTGGGAGCAAGTCGCCGCTGAACGTGTTGCATGGAGGGCAACTATCAGAAATGGAATAAGGACAAAGGAGAAAATGATTGCAGATAAAGCACACACAGAGCGTGAGAGACGTAAGATGGTGAACAATGGTGGAAATGACCATGTTTTCACATGCATCTACTGTGGGCAAACATTTGCAGCAAGAATTGGCCTCACCAGCCACACTCGCCACCGCCATGGATCGTAGTTATTAAGCCTTTTTGAAGCACAATGTACAAAACTATCGTCTGTCAAGACGGAAAGGTGCCAATGTAATGCATAGCATTCCATAGACTATTCCTATGGACACTATCATAAGCCTTTTTAAAATCCACAAAAATGTTATGGAGATCTCTTTTATATTCCCAATTTTTCTCGGCTACTTGTCGTAAGATAAATATCTGATCTATTGTTGATCTGTTTTGTCTAAAACCCGCCTGGTAGTCACCTAATATGTCTTCTGAATATGGTTTTTAGTCTATTTAGTAATACTGCGGATAGTATCTTACAGCTTGTGGACAGTAGTGATATTCCTCTATAATTTTCACATTGGAACTTGTCTCCTTTCTTAAAGATAGGTATCAATAATGACTCTTTCCAGTCATGGGGTAATTCTTCTGTCCTCTAGATTTTTATTATTAGTTCGTATAGCTTTATATGTAATGCATGGCCACCTGCCTTTATAAACTCAGCAGCAATTCCATCAATACCATTTGCCTTATTGTTTTTAAGTCGTGTGATTACATATAGGATTTCTTCAAATGTAGATTCTTCAATTTGTGGTTCCCATGTTAGAACCTCTTCCTGTAGGAAAGTGTTACTTGGAGCTTCACAATTTAGTAATTCAAGAAAATATTCTTTCCATGTGTTGCACATTTCCTCATTGGTATTTATCATATTCTCATTTTTGTCTTTTAAACCATATGTGTTTTGGTGGTGCCCTCGTTTCATTGACTTCAGTTCTTTAAAAAACTTTCTGGATTCATTTTTCTGGCGATTAGTTTCCATATCTTTGATTATATTACTCATATATTCTCGCTTCTGCTGTCGGACTATTTTTGTAGCCTCTATACATTCATTTCTATAATGCTCTTCCTTTTGGATGTTGTTGATGTCATTTAACCATTAATGTCTGGCATTCTTTTTCCTAATGACTGCTTCTTCACATTTTTGATTGAACCATCTGATCAGATGGGACTACTTCTTTAGTGTACGTATTTGAATGCCTCTGAAATCAGGTCCTTGCAAATATTTTAGCGGGAAAACCCTCTCCGCGAGACGTGGCAAAGGGAATTGTAATGTTGTGTCATATGTATATTTATATTGGTATTGTAAGCAAGAGAATAAAATGTTCATGCCCCGTACCTCATTTCCCGTCTGCTTTCAACTTTGTAACAGGAACTGGCAGGAAATTGATATTTATATTTTGTTTACTACTACAGCAATATATTTTCAGGTGCTAGCTAAGGTGAGTGTATACATTTGATTTTGATATGTGCTGAAAATGTAGTGAACGCATTTTGGTGTTTCCGCATACCGTGTTCGAAATTGGCTGCTGGCGATAAGGAAGCAAGCCGACTTGTGTTGATTTTTAAACAACGGTATGAGAGTCGGTCGTTGAGAAAACATTGACAAACAATTTAAAATAAACTTCCCTCATCATCATAATGGGCTATGCCGATAAGTCCTGGTGGTCATGTTTCGCCATTTCACACGATCGCAAAGAGTGGTTTTATCAGCTCTGTGTTCTTGATTCGACCTTACCACGTGGCTATGCCATCCAGGTATTTACTTCTCTACATTTCCCTTGTTCTTTTCCTCTTAATCTTGGCATTTGTCACCAAGTTCTTCAATTTATTTCTTCTCATATCGTGTCCAAAAAAATTGTGACTGACTACGTCTAATCTCTCTGATCAGTTTGCGGTTTTCATTTGTTTCTTGTAGGACTTTGTCATTGATTTTTCTGTCTGTCCGTGGTATTCTTTGTATTTTCCCCAGAAACCACATTTCCACAGTAATTAGATGCTTTCCAGCTTTTCTGCTCATTGTCGGCGCTTCACATCCATTAAAAGTGCAGGTTCTATGTAGCACTTCAATACGCCTTGTCTCGTTGCAATTGACATCTTTTTATTGGTCAGCATGTTTTCCATCTTGCAACTGGCTATCTTCGCCATGGCGATTCTTGTTCTAATCTCTTCAAGGCACCTCCCATCAGATATTACGACTGTTCCAAGGTAGTTGTACCGATTCACTTGCCTAGTAAATCATAAACAGTCAAAAATGCTGGGGTTGATTCCGACGTCCTGTAAAAGACATGCAGCTAACTTTTGTTGGATGTTCATGATTCATATTGTTTTCATGTCATTAATATTAATTAAGAATATTGTTCACACGTTATCAGCATCTGATCATTTCGGTGTTTGAGTTTGGTCTTGGAATGCTCGAAACATATCATAGCCAGCTGGAGATGCTAGAATGCATACACCATGAGACCATGTCAGTCATTCTCTTCTGTGCGGCTATTATATATATATATATATATATATATATATATATATATATATATATATATATATATATATATATATATATATATATATATATATATATATATATATATACACACACACACAGATAGATGTAAAATATACTGGTCATCCCATTCAGTTGGGACAGTTACAGAGTACCCCAGACCAAGATGTTCCTAAGAAGTACCCCAGGCCAAGATGTTCCTTAGAAGTACCCCAGGCCAATATGTTCCTTAGAAGTACCCCAGGCCTAGACGTTCCTTAGAAGTACCCCAGGCTAATATGTTCCTTAGTAGTACCTCAGGCCAATATGTTCCTTAGTAGTACCCCAGGCCAAGGTGTTCCTTAGTAGTACCCCAGGCCAATATGTTCCTTAGTAGTACCCCAGGTCAATATGTTCCTTGGAAGTACCCTAGGTCAATATGTTCCTTAGTAGTACCCCAGTTCAATATGTTCCTTAGCAGTACCCCAGGCCTAGATGTTCCTTAGAGGTATCCCAGGCCAGTATGTTCTTAGAAGTACCCTAGGCCAATATGTTCCATAGTAGTGCCCCAGGTCAATATGTTCCTTAGTAGTACCCCAGGCCTAGATATTCCTTAGAGGTATCCCAGGCCTAGATGTTCCTTAGATGTACTCCAAGTCTATATGTTCCTTAGAAGTACCCCAGGCCAAGGTGTTCCTTAGTAGTACCCCAGGCCAATATGTTCCTTAGTAGTACCCCAGGCCAAGATGTTCCTTAGTAGTACCCCAGGCCAATATGTTCCTTAGTAGTACCCCAGGCCAATATGTTCCTTAGTAGTACCCCAGGCCAATATGTTCCTTAGTAGTACCCCAGGCCAATATGTTCCTTAGTAGTACCCCAGGCCAATATGTTCCTTAGTAGTACCCCAGGCCAATATGTTCCTTAGTAGTACCCCAGGCCAATATGTTCCTTAGTAGTACCCCAGGCCAATATGTTCCTTAGAGGTACCCCAGGCCAAGATGTTCCTTAGAAGTACCCTAGGCCTAGATGTTCCTTAGAGGTATCCCAGGCCTAGATGTTCCTTAGATGTACCCAAGGCCTAGACGTCCCTTAGAGGTATCCCAGGCCTAGATGATCCTTAGATGTACCCCGGGCTATGATGTTCCTTAGAAGTATCCCAATATGTTCCTTGGAAGTACCCAAGGCCAATATGTTCCTTAGTAGTACCCCAGGCCAATATGTTCCTTAGTAGTACCCCAGGCCAATATGTTCCTTAGTAGTACCCCAGGCCAATATGTTCCTTAGTAGTACCCCAGGCCAATATGTTCCTTAGTAGTACCCCAGGCCAATATGTTCCTTAGAGGTACCCCAGGCCAAGATGTTCCTTAGAAGTACCCTAGGCCTAGATGTCCCTTAGAGGTATCCCAGGCCTAGATGTTCCTTAGATGTACCCCAGGCCTAGACGTCCCTTAGAGGTATCCCATGCCTAGATGTTCCTTAGATGTACCCCGGGCTAAGATGTTCCTTAGAAGTATCCCAATATGTTCCTTGGAAGTACCCCAGGCCAATATGTTCCTTAGTAGTACCCCAGGCCAATATGTTCCTTAGTAGTACCCCAGGCCAATATGTTCCTTAGTAGTACCCCAGGCCAATATGTTCCTTAGTAGTACCCCAGGCCAATATGTTCCTTAGAGGTACCCCAGGCCAAGATGTTCCTTAGAAGTACCCTAGGCTTAGATGTCCCTTAGAGGTATCCCAGGCCTAGATGTTCCTTAGATGTACCCCAGGCCTAGACGTCCCTTAGAGGTATCCCAGGCCTAGATGTTCCTTAGATGTACCCCGGGCTAAGATGTTCCTTAGAAGTATCCCAATATGTTCCTTGGAAGTACCCCAGGCCAATATGTTCCTTAGTAGTACCCCAGGCCAATATGTTCCTTAGTAGTACCCCAGGCCAAGATGTTCCTTAGTAGTACCCCAGGTCAATATGTTCCTTAGTAGTACCCCAGGCCTAGATGTTCCTTAGTAGTACCCCAGGCCTAGATGTTCCTTGGAAGTACCCTAGGTTAATATGTTCCTTAGTAGTACCACAGGTCAATATGTTCCTTAGTAGTACCCCAGGCCTAGATGTTCCTTAGTAGTACCCCAGGTCAATATGTTCCTTGGAAGTACCCTAGGTCAATATGTTCCTTAGTAGTACCACAGGCCTAGATGTTCCTTGGAAGTACCCTAGGTTAATATGTTCCTTAGTAGTACCACAGGTCAATATGTTCCTTAGTAGTACCCCAGGCCTAGATGTTCCTTGGAAGTACCCTAGGTTAATATGTTCCTTTGTAGTACCACAGGTCAATATGTTCCTTAGTAGTACCCCAGGCCTAGATGTTCCTTAGTAGTACCACAGGCCAATATGTTCCTTAGTAGTACCCCAGGCCAATATGTTCCTTAGAGGTACCCCAGGCCAAGATGTTCCTTAGAAGTACCCTAGGCTTAGATGTCCCTTAGAGGTATCCCAGGCCTAGATGTTCCTTAGATGTACCCCAGGCCTAGACGTCCCTTAGAGGTATCCCAGGCCTAGATGTTCCTTAGATGTACCCCGGGCTAAGATGTTCCTTAGAAGTATCCCAATATGTTCCTTGGAAGTACCCCAGGCCAATATGTTCCTTAGTAGTACCCCAGGCCAATATGTTCCTTAGTAGTACCCCAGGCCAATATGTTCCTTAGTAGTACCCCAGGTCAATATGTTCCTTAGTAGTACCCCAGGCCTAGATGTTCCTTAGTAGTACCCCAGGTCTAGATGTTCCTTGGAAGTACCCTAGGTTAATATGTTCCTTAGTAGTACCACAGGTCAATATGTTCCTTAGTAGTACCCCAGGCCTAGATGTTCCTTAGTAGTACCCCATCTCAATATGTTCCTTGAAAGTACCCTAGGTCAATATGTTCCTTAGTAGTACCACAGGCCTAGATGTTCCTTGGAAGTACCCTAGGTTAATATGTTCCTTAGTAGTACCACAGGTCAATATGTTCCTTAGTAGTACCCCAGGCCTAGATGTTCCTTGGAAGTACCCTAGGTTAATATGTTCCTTAGTAGTACCACAGGTCAATATGTTCCTTAGTAGTACCCCAGGCCTAGATGTTCCTTAGTAGTACCCCAGGTCAATATGTTCCTTAGTAGTACCCCAGGTCAATATGTTCCTTAGTAGTACCCCAGGCCTTGATGTTCCTTAGAGGTATCCCAGGCCTAGATGTTCCTTAGATGTACTCCAGGCCTAGATGTTCCTTAGAAGTACCCCAGGCCAAGATGTTCCTTAGTAGTACCCCAGGCCAATATGTTCCTTAGTAGTACCCCAGTCCAATATGTTCCTTAGAGGTACCCCAGGCCAAGATGGTCCTTAGAATTTCCCTAGGCCTAGATGTTCATTAGAGGTATCCCAGGCCTAGATGTTCCTTAAATGTATCCCAGGCCTAGACGTCCCTTAGAGGTATCCCAGGCCTAGATGTTCCTTAGATGTACCCTAGGCCTAGACGTCCCTTAGAGGTATCCCAGGCCTAGATGTTCCTTAGATGTACCCTAGGCCTAGACGTCCCTTAGAGGTATCCCAGGCCTAGATGTTCCTTAGATGTACCCCAGGCCTAGATGTTCCTTAGAAGTACCCTAGGCCTAGATGTTCCTTAGATGTACCCCGGGCCAAGATGTTCCTTAGGATTGCAGCAAACAAGGAGTATCTCTTAATGATAGCAAGGAACATAGGTTGAAGAGGGGCACGCTTTGGATGGCACAAGCTGAAGATACCAGTCGGGCGTGTGGAATAGGCAGAATACTGTGTGGAGAAGAATGGGTCATGACACCCGTGGCAAAAGATGTATCTTTAGACGTACTCCACGTCAAGATATTCCTTATGTTTGCAGCAAGGAGCATCTCCTGTACGAAGCTTTCAATGATACCAAGGTACATAGGCTGATGAGAAGCAGGTTCTGGATGACACAAGACACCAATAGTCAGGTGTGTGCTAAAGCAGAATAGCACGTGGAGAAAAGTTGGTCATGATACCCAATAACAATGAAGCACTGAGTTATGATTACATTGATATTATGGATACCAAGGGACACAGGTTGAAGAGGGACAGGTCCTGGATGGCACACGCTGAAGACACCAGTCAGGTGTGTGGAATAGGCAGAATTGCGCGTGGAAAAGATTGGGTAATGGTACCTCCTAACTATGAGATATTGAATAGTGGTTACATTGAGCCCAGGGTGCCGAGAAGGGGCAGCGGGTGTTACAGAAGTGTCCGTTCAACAGCTGATAGAAGACGGCTCAGGCTCTGACGAGGTGTATATATACACTGATGGGTCGGTGGTAACAGTTAAAAAGAGTTGGTTGGGTTTTACTGCAAACGACAAATGACCATCGTCATCGTCACATAGCAGATCCTTCCCAGAAGGTCACTCTCATCACGGCCTACTGAATCACCTCTTGCCATTTCACTCTCATCACGGAGTGCTGAAAGACCTCTTGACATTCCACTCTCATCACGGCCTGCCGAAACATATTTGGCCATTTCACTCTTATCTCGGCCTGCCGAAACACCTCTTGCAAATTTCACTATCATAACGACCCTCGAAACATTTCTGGCTATTTCGATCTCATCGCGGCCCCGCGAAACATCTCTGGCCATTTCGCTCTCATCACGGCCTGCCGAAACACCTCTTGTCATTTCACTGTCATCACGGCCACCAGAAACACCTCTTGCCATGTCGCTATCATCTCGGCCAGCCGAAACACCTCTGGCCATTTCGCTCTCATATCGGCCTGCCGAACTACTTCTTGCCATTTAACTCTCATCACGGCCTGCCGAAAATCTCTGGACATTTCACTCTCATCTCTGTCTGCCGAAACACCTCTTGCCATTACACTTGCCTCATGCATCCTTATACACAAGGTGTCTGTAATGTCTTGTGTCCATCTTCGTGCTGGTCGACCCATGCTTCTTGGTCCAGGAACCATGCCTTCCATCGCCGTTCTTTCCAAGCCACTTTGACATCAAATATAGGCAAAATAGTTTATGTTCCTAGCCACACCACTGTTTAGGTGTTCTGTTGTGTATGTGGAATGTTCAGATCTTGTTCGTGAGATAGTCTTTTTCTATGTTTAAATCTTGTTTGTGAGATAATCTATTTCAATGTTCTGATCATGTTAAAAAAAGTTTAACATGACCAGAACATCGAAACAGATTATCACACAAACAAGATCTGAACATAAAAAAAAGACTATCTCACGAACATGATCTTTTTTCTATGTTCAGATCTTGTTTGTGAAATAATTTGTTTCATGTTTGTGAGATAATCTTTTTTCGATCTTCAGATCTTGTAGAAATTCAATATTTCCATTATTCTCCTTGAGAATTTTCCTGTAAAATTAAAGCTTAAAAGCCCCAGTTTCCCAACTTTAAAGATTGCAAAATGAACCAAGACTCACATTATGTGCTGCAGCAAGACAGATGCATGTTCTCACAATCTTTTACTTTACCGTGTGTACTGGTGTTGTGACATAGGTTCTTGTGCTTGCATAACCATTGCAATACGTAGGCCATTCTGCTCCTGACATTTTTTTTATGAACAACCCCATCTTTGTTGATTAATGAACCTAGATATTGAAAGTATATGCCATTTTCAATTTCTTTATTGTCGGTACGGAGTTCTGCTTATGAATTTTGACAAATCATTATCATCAAGTACCCTGCCAGCTCGCGTAGGCGTTCATGGACCACCACAGATTTCGGTCATTGTTGTTCTGGATCAACTCTGCTGATGATATTCTTCCATGCCACCTCCTCAATCCATCCAGCATAATTTCTCTTGGTCTGCCTCTGCCTCTCTTCCCCTCGATCTTTCCAGTTGTCACGATGTTCTCCAACGCCTTTCTTCTCAACTCTTGACCAAAGAAAGCTGTTTATACTTTGACAAATGCCTACTGTTTAAACCAAGAAAATTTGATATAAGGTACGGAACAACATCTAGCATTAGAATGGAAGTTGAGGCTCTGACGCAGCTTTCAACGCTTGTGGGGTTGCACAGCCAGACATGTATTTGTAAAAGACTCACATAGGATGCTTTAGAAAATGGAAACTGGCACATTCCGGACGGGGCCTAGATTTCGAGTACATCAAGAATAATCTTCCCCGGGTATGCAAGTGTGCGGAGCAATGAACGGGCTGGTAGATTAGCTGCTGTT
>OY992884.1:51621088-51646088 GCA_963921405.1 Cepaea hortensis
TCATCATCATCATCATCATCATCATCATCATCATCATCATCATCATCATCATCATCATCATCATCATCATCATCATCATCATCATCATCATCATCATCATCATCATCATCATCATCATCATCATCATCATCATCATCATCATCATCATCATCATCATCATCATCATCATCATCATCATCATCATCATCATCATCATCATCATCATCATCATCATCATCATCATCATCATCATCATCATCATCATCATCATCATCATCATCATCATCATCATCATCATCATCATCATCATCATCATCATCATCATCATCATCATCATCATCATCATCATCATCATCATCATCATCATGGAGTAAATTATTTGCATATCGTTGCAGACATCATAGTCCGGCCAAATTACTCTTGGTATCCGCAGGGTCCTCTGCATCATGCATTTTCATTCCCAGGGTTTCTTTAGTGTTTTGTGTTCCTGGATATTAACTAGGGAGATGGTTCCATATTTGGAGCTTCTGAGATACCACATATTTCATTTCATTCTGCTTATTCTGCCTTAATGTAATAACTGTGGTGTCGTCTCCGTAGTTTGTGTGTTGTTTTATTTACTTACTGTTGTTTGCTAATGAAGGCTTGTCGCCACAACGTTCTCAATTTTCCGCAATTGTATTTTGTAAAACTGCCCTACTCTTCGTGTATTTCAATTATTGAAGTTCTTACACACTCTTATCTTGACAGAATGTCGGGCGCTTACAGCAAGAAGAGACAATATGGCGCCAAGAAAACATCGAGCCCTGGTGATTCCATGTCCAGATTTTCTCACTTCCAAAACTTCCCCATCCCTGATAGCCGTGACGGTACGGCCATTGTGGCCGGCGTTGGAGTTCGACCTTCAACACGCAGACTCCGTCATCAAATGCCCCGCATTAACGGAGTCTTCCTTACCACTGTTGTGGGCGAAAGCACCGGAAGTGACTTCACAACCACCGAGGTTAAACCAACAGCTACCAATAAAAAGGGCTCGCGGTTTACCTACACATCTCTAAAGGGTAGTGATCGCATGAATGAGTTTATTGATGGCGTGACTGTTTATCAAGAGAGAAATGGCAAAAAGAGAATTCTGGCCTACTCCTCCCTCTCCTCCTCCTCCTCCTCCTCCTCCTTCTCCTCCTCCTTCTCCTCCTCCATCTCCCCCTCTTCCTCCTCCGTCGCCCCCTCCTTCTTCTCCACCTTCACCTCCCCTACCCCCTCCTCATCCTCCTACTCCCCCAACACCCCCTCCGCCTCCACCTCCTCCTCCTCCTACTCCATGAACGCCCCCTCCTCCACCTCCTCCTCCACCTCCTCCTCCTACTCCTCAAACTAGACACGAAATTGTTGTCAGACAAGCCGATACTGATAAAAGTCTGAGAAAGAAGCTTCGGCAAGAGCTGTCAATCCAACAGGAAGATACTCTAGTTTACAACGGAAGGACACTGACAAGAGACCACACAATGAGATACACGAGAAATGTACCCTACACATGACGGTAATATGTATGGTGGTTAGTCTCAAAACAGCTCACCAGATGTTACGTTAGTTCAGCAGCCAAGGATGAGAGAGTTGATCTTTATACCAGTTGTCTCAGAAAACAGACATTGTTTAAGAAGCAATATGGCTTTGCGGGCTTGTTTAGTTAGATACAGTTTTATCATCATCATGTGCCTTCTAGCTGGTGTAGGCGTTCATGTCTTTCCACAGATGTCTTTTGATTCTGGATCATCTCTGCTCATTGCTATATCGTCTTAGTCCCCTCAGCATCATTTTTCAGTTATTAAGAAGTTACTTTTTTCATATTGTTTAGCCATCTCATTGCATCAGAAGTATAACATTGGTATAAACAATGTCTTTGATTGTATTTTTTGGCCTGCTGATTGCTTCAGAAGTATAACAATATCTTTTACTGTACTGTGTGTAGAAACATTTGATTAAATACACGTCTTCAGCCTGTAATATACATGTCTGTTATTTATGTTCTATGTTGTTGGTGGCTGTGAAAAGAAAGAGTAGGAGTGATGTGAGAGAAAAGAGGGACAATGAGAGAAAGATGAAAAACGAGAAAGAAACAAGAGAAACAGAAGCGGACGGATGCATACATTGAATTGTCCGAGGGCTAACAAAAATTAAGCATTTATGCCGTCTAACACATTGTCGGTTCTACTACTCTTTCATCAAACATTATCTATATTAAAACATTGTTAAATATTATATCCATTTAGTAGTAAATACAATAACGTAAAATATATACATTCAATTGACATGAGTCGAATTGAGTCAAAAACCGAGATCACAGCACTCAGGACATTCCATACGTGTTCCGTCCTCATCTGCAACATCCAGCGAAGAGTTCCAATACTAATGGGACCAGTAGCTGTCTGATTATGTGTCCGTCTGACCTTTCCTCGGAGTTTTGAGCGACGGCCAGATCCTCTGCTCACTCAGTACAGTATCATTCTCTCCAGACATGTATACCTACCTACCTACCCACCAATTACCAAGCTACCACCTATCTAACGTTATACATACCTAAATACATACTACATATGTACTATCTACTTAGCACTCTGCCCAAGTGCCTGTATACCTTCTAATCTATCTCTCTGCCTACGTATCTGCTGCCTACATAACAAGTAAATATCTCAGCCACCGGCATTTTGCCGTCTTGACAGGTGATAGTTTGTTACTTTGGGCCTCAAAGGAGGCATAATAACTACAACATACCTCAGATGGTGTTATGCCTCTCCATAGCAGAAAGCCTGGGGTGAAATCTTGAGACTATGTGTTGGCCATGCAGCATGATCCCTCTCTCGACCTGCCTAGTTTACTCCAGAGAAAAGTTAACACCTATATATATATATATATATATATATATATATATATATATATATATATATATATATATATATATATATATATATGAATAAGAACAGCTGCAGAAGCTGTCGGATCAGCAAAGCAATGCTCTGTCCACCTGTCTGATCTTGAATCCTAGACCAGTTGCCGGTCAAGGTCTGATCTGCCCTGCCAAGCTTTAGATTTAATTTTAATTAATGCCACGTCTCATGAGAACAACTAGGGAAGATGACCAGATATTCAAGGGCCAGCACTCGTTTGGCTCGTGAAGCAAATAATTTAGAGTTATCTCAACTTGCTAAGAAGACATGTGGGGTTTTGACAGTTATTTTTGTTTTATTCGTTCGATTTGAACTCAAGCGTAGTCCATACATGTGCTACTGCTTCTAGTGCACTGGACTGATTATTACGTGTGGATTCACTTGTCCTTGTTACAAGTGTCTCCAACCATCAGGAGAACCCATTCCGACTTCTGAGCTACTTGTAATTTACGCCCACAAGTCAACATTTTAGGCCAACTGACCGATGAAAGGGTTGAACCCCTACCTCGGCATCAACACACCGGAAGTTTAAGAACGAGCCCTCTTACCCACTCTGTCTTTCTGACTTCCTGACAGTTATTTATCTAGTGAGAGTTGTAACAAATTAACTAAAAAGATAGATAACCCTACGAAAAGTCAACCCCGTTTATTTATAAAATACGAGACCACCGCCAGCTGTTGTGTGTTACAGTTTTGAGTGATTGATTGATTGATTTAGGAATCGACATCACAGCATTACAGTTTTCTAAGAACTTACACATAAAAACTCACAGCTGGAAATGTGTAACCAAATAAAACTGCCTTCTACTGCCTGTAGTACCTTGATGTGTAATTCATTGGGGTCTTGAGCCGCAGGAATTAGGGCAAGTCGCCACGAACTGTACAGGCTATAGTTTTCATGTTGCCCCAGACATAGAACACAAAAAAATCAATACACCACCGAGGATTCGAACCGACATTCTAGCCACTCGGCCAGCCGCTCCTCGTGAGTTGAATACGACATATGACTATTTAACCTGTCTGAATGTAGACAGCCTGTTTGAATCTACATCCAGATCTGTATGATTTTGTTCTTTGTGTTCGTTCGCTGTAAACAAACGTGGCCCTTACACATGCCACTGTTTCTAGTGCACTGGGCTGATTTTTGCGTGTGGATTAGCTTTCCCTGCTACAAATGTCCCTCGCCATCAGGCGAACCCACTTCAGAGGTATCTCTATGATAAAATGATAATCAAAGAATAACCCGTATAATGAGATGGACCCTTTAGAACTAATGTTAATGAGAGATCAGGAGATTTTACAGGCAGCAGGTTTCCCGTTTGTGAGCGGCCGGGGCGGATTGGCTAGCAAGCTTATCTGCTGGCGCTGTGCGCCTGCGTTTTATTCCCCTTTGACGCGGATGTAAGGGTCAACCCAACCTAAAATGAGTACCAGAGAATTTCATGGGAAGTAAAGTGTGATACTGACCACATCGCTCCTCGAATGCCTGTCGGTAAAGAAATAAGCAACCGGTGTTATATACACTAGACTCCTCCTGGTGTTGCTTGCTTGCTTGCTTGCTTGTGTTCGCTGGCTATGAACTCCAGCGCGAAGTCCTGTATGTCGGATGAAGACATCCTGTTGTCCAACATAAGTGTGATGTCATACAGGACTGAGGTTTACGTGAGTATCCGTTGTCCCATGTCTGCAGACTGGTGGTTCCTCGCCATGCATGCAGATACTCTCCGACTTCGGAAGAATCAGCGATCCTACAACTTTAGCCAGGACCCCGAAGGGACCTGTTGCCCAGGACGCACGGCTAGGACGTGTTGGTAGGTCTTGGCCAGTATAGAACCTGGCCCTGGTTCCTTGGAAACACCTCTGTGTTCCTCCTCCTGGTGTGAATAGGATTCCCTTGTTTTAATTTATTTTTCATATTTCATTTACAATCATGAAGCATGGACAGCTTCTGACATAACACCTTGGCATAGAAGGCATGTGTGTGTGTCATATTCAGTTTGCTTCAGTTCAGCGGGTTCATTGGTCCCCATGTGTGTGTCATATAGAACATGCCTACTTTTAACATTCAGTTTGCTTCAGTTCAGCGGACTCAGCGGGTTCACTGGTCGGTCCCTATGTGTGTGTCATATAGAACATGCCTACTTTTAACATTCAGTTTGCTTCAGTTCAGCGGACTCAACGGGTTCATTAGTCCCTATGTGTGTGTCACATAGAACATGCCTACTTTTAATATTCAGTTTGCTTCAGTTCAGCGGGTTCATTGGACCCTATGTGTGTGTCATATAGAACATGCCTACTTTTAACATTCAGTTTGCTTCAGTTCAGGGGACTCAGCGGGTTCACTGGTCCCCATGTGTGTGTCATATAGAACATGCCTACTTTTAACATTCAGCTTGCTTCAGTTCAGCGGGTTCATTGGTCCCCATGTGTGTGTCATATAGAACATGCCTACTTTTAACATTCAGTTTGCTTCAGTTCAGCGGGTTCATTGGTCCCCATGTGTGTGTCATATAGAACATGCCTACTTTTAACATTCAGTTTGCTTCAGTTCAGCGGACTCAGCGGGTTCATTGGTCCCCATGTGTGTGTGTCATATAGAACATGCCTACTTTTAACATTCAGTTTGCTTCAGTTCAGCGGACTCAACGGGTTCATTGGTCCCTATGTGTGTGTCATATTGAACATGCCTACTTTTAACATTCAGTTTTCTTCAGTTCAGCGGGTTCATTGGTCCCCATGTGTGTGACATATAGAACATGCCTACTTTTAACATTCAGTTTGCTTCAGTTCAGCGGACTCAGCGGGTTCATTGGTCCCCATGTGTGTGTCATATAGAACATGCTTACTTTTAAAATTCAGCTTGCTTCAGTTCAGCGGGTTCATTGGTCCCCATGTGTGTGTCATATAGAACATGCCTACTTTTAACATTCAGCTTGCTTCAGTTCAGCGGGTTCATTGGTCCCCATGTGTGTGTCATATAGAACATGCCTACTTTTAACATTCAGTTTGCTTCGGTTCAGCGGGTTCATTGGTCCCCATGTGTGTGTCATATAGAACATGCCTACTTTTAACATTCAGTTTGCTTCAGTTCAGCGGGTTCATTGGTCCCCATGTGTGTGTCATATAGAACATGCCTACTTTTAATATTCAGTTTGCTTCAGTTTAGCGGGTTCATTGGTCCCCATGTGTGTGTCATATAGAACATGCCTACTTTTAACATTCAGTTTGCTTCAGTTCAGCGGACTCAGCATGTTCATTGGTCCCCATGTGTGTGTCATATAGAACATGCCTACTTTTAACATTCAGTTTGCTTCAGTTCAGCGGACTCAACGGGTTCATTAGTCCCTATGTGTGTGTGTCATATAGAACATGCCTACTTTTAAAATTCAGTTTGCTTCAGTTCAGCGGGTTCATTGGTCCCCATGTGTGTGTCATATAGAACATGCCTACTTTTAACATTCAGCTTGCTTCAGTTCAGCGGGTTCATTGGTCCCCATGTGTGTGTCATATAGAACATGCCTACTTTTAACATTGAGTTGGCTTCAGTTCAGCGGACTCAACGGGTTCATTGGTCCCTATGTGTGTGTCATATAGAACATGCCTACTTTTAACATTCAGTTTGCTTCAGTTCAGCGGACTCAGCGGGTTCATTGGTCCCTCTGTGTGTGTGTCATATAGAACAAGCCTACTTTTAACATTCAGTTTGCTTCAGTTCAGCGGATTTAGCGGGTTCATTGGTCCCTCTGCTTGGGAGGTAAGAAAAGAAAAAAAAAAGTAAAGAAGTACAAAGAGATGTCTAAAAGAGGCTTTAGTCTGACTTTATAGAAGTACAAGGATAAAGTTAGAATACACACAAGAATGCTTCAGTTAGGAACTGAATGAGGGAAGCAACACATGGAACTTATTGAGGGAACAGCACACGGAACTTATTGATGCAACAGACAACGCAACTTACTGAGCGAACAGCACACGAAATCGATAGATGGAAGCAAGTTAAGTAACTGATTGAGGGGAAGCAACTTAAGTAACTGATTGGGGGAAGCAACTTAAGTAACTGATTGAGGGAAGCAACTTAAGTAACTGATTGGGGGAAGCAACTTAAGTAACTGATTGGGGGAAGCAACTTAAGTAACTGATTGGGGGAAGCAACTTAAGTAACTGATTGAGGGAAGCAACTTAAGTAACTGATTAAGGGAAGCAACTTAAGTTTGATTGAGGAAAGCAACTTAAGTAACTGATTGTGGGAAGCAACTTAAGTAACTGATTGAGGGAAGCAACTTAAGTAACTGATTGGGGGAAGCAACTTAAGTAACTGATTGAGGGAAGCAACTTAAGTAACTGACTGGGGGAAGCAACTTAAGTAACTGATTGAGGGCAGCAACTTAAGTAACTGACTGAGGGAAACAACTTAAGTAACTGACTGGGGAAAGCAACTTAAGGAACTGATTGAGGGAAGCAACTTAAGTAACTGATTGAGGGAAGCAACTTAAGTAACTGATTGAGGGAAGCAACTTAAGTAACTGATTGGGGGAAGCAACTTACGTAACTGATTGAAGGAAGCAACTTAAGTAACTGATTGAGGGAAGCAACTTAAGTAACTGACTGGGGGAAGAAACTTAAGTAACTGATTGAGGGAAGCAACTTAAGTAACTGACTGGGGGAAGCAACTTAAGTAACTGACTGGGGGAAGCAACTTAAGTAACTGATTGAGGGAAGCAACTTAAGTAACTGATTGAGGGAAGCAACTTATGTAACTGATTGGGGGAAGTAACTTAAGTAACTGATTGAGGGAAGCAACTTAAGTAACTGATTGAGGGAAGCAACTTAAGTAACTGATTGAGGGAAGCAACATAAGTAACTGATTGAGGGAAGCAACCTAAGTAACTGATTGAGGGAAACAACTTAAGTAACTGATTGGGGGAAGCAACTTAAGTAACTGATTGGAGGAAGAAACTTAAGTAACTGACTGGGGAAAGCAACTTAAGGAACTGATTGAGGGAAGCAACTTAAGTAACTGATTGAGGGAAGCAACTTAAGTAACTGATTGAGGGAAGCAACTTAAGTAACTGATTGGGGGAAGCAACTTACGTAACTGATTGAAGGAAGCAACTTAAGTAACTGATTGAGGGAAGCAACTTAAGTAACTGACTGGGGGAAGAAACTTAAGTAACTGATTGAGGGAAGCAACTTAAGTAACTGACTGGGGGAAGCAACTTAAGTAACTGACTGGGGGAAGCAACTTAAGTAACTGATTGAGGGAAGCAACTTAAGTAACTGATTGAGGGAAGCAACTTATGTAACTGATTGGGGGAAGTAACTTAAGTAACTGATTGAGGGAAGCAACTTAAGTAACTGATTGAGGGAAGCAACTTAAGTAACTGATTGAGGGAAGCAACATAAGTAACTGATTGAGGGAAGCAACCTAAGTAACTGATTGAGGGAAACAACTTAAGTAACTGATTGGGGGAAGCAACTTAAGTAACTGATTGGAGGAAGAAACTTAAGTAACTGACTGGGGAAAGCAACTTAAGTAACTGATTGAGGGAAGCAACTTAAGTAACTGATTGAGGGAAGCAACTTAAGTAACTGATTGAGGGAAGCAACTTAAGTAACTGACTGAGGGAAGCAACTTAAGTAACTGATTGGGGGAAGCAACTTAAGTAACTGATTGGGGGAAGAAACTTAAGTAACTGATTGAGGGAAGCAACTTAAGTAACTGACTGGGGGCAGAAACTTAAGTAACTGATTGAGGGAAGCAACTTAAGTAACTGACTGGGGGAATAAACTTAAGTAACTGATTGAGGGAAGAAACTTAAGTAACTGATTGAGGGAAGCAACTTAAGTAACTGACTGAGGCAAGCAACTTAAGTAACTGACTGGGGGAAGAAACTTAAGTAACTGATTGAGGGAAGTAACTTAAGTAACTGATTGGGGGAAGCAACTTAAGTAACTGATTGAGGGAAGCAACTTAAGTAACTGATTGAGGGAAGCAACTTAAGTAACTGATTGAGGGAAGCAACTTAAGTAACTGATTGAGGGAAGCAACTTAAGTAACTGATTGAGGGAAGCAACTTAAGTAACTGATTGGAGGAAGAAACTTAAGTAACTGACTGGGGAAAGCAACTTAAGTAACTGATTGAGGGAAGCAACTTAAGTAACTGATTGAGGGAAGCAACTTAAGTAACTGATTGAGGGAAGCAACTTAAGTAACTGACTGAGGGAAGCAACTTAAGTAACTGATTGGGGGAAGCAACTTAAGTAACTGATTGGGGGAAGAAACTTAAGTAACTGATTGAGGGAAGCAACTTAAGTAACTGACTGGGGGCAGAAACTTAAGTAACTGATTGAGGGAAGCAACTTAAGTAACTGACTGGGGGAATAAACTTAAGTAACTGATTGAGGGAAGAAACTTAAGTAACTGATTGAGGGAAGCAACTTAAGTAACTGACTGAGGCAAGCAACTTAAGTAACTGACTGGGGGAAGAAACTTAAGTAACTGATTGAGGGAAGTAACTTAAGTAACTGATTGGGGGAAGCAACTTAAGTAACTGATTGAGGGAAGCAACTTAAGTAACTGATTGAGGGAAGCAACTTAAGTAACTGATTGAGGGAAGCAACTTAAGTAACTGATTGAGGGAAGCAACTTAAGTAACTGATTGAGGGAAGCAACTTAAGTAACTGATTGAGGGAAGCAACTTAAGTAACTGACTGGGGGAAGCAACTTAAGTAACTGATTGAGGGAAGCAACCTTAATAACTGATTGAGGGAAGCAACTTAAGTAACTGATTGAGGGAAGCAACTTAAGTAACTGATTGAGGGAAGCAACTTAAGTAACTGACTGGGGGAAGCAACATAAGTTCTCCTTGAGGGAAGGGACACACGGAACAGATTGAGGGCAGTACACATGCAACAGATTAAGGGAAGACATTTATGTAACTGACTGAGGAAAGCAACTTAAGGAACAGATTGAAGGAAGCAACTTAGGTAACTGATTGTGGGAAGCAACTTAGGTTCTCCTTGGGGGAAGGAATACACGGAACAGATTGAGGGAAGGTATACACGCAACAGATTAAGGGAAGACATTTATGTAACTGATTGAGGGAAGGAACACAAGGAACAGATTGAGGGAAGCAACTTAGGTAACTGATTGTGGGAAGAAACTTAGGTACTCCTTGAGGGAATGAACACACGGAACAGATTGAGTGAAGCAACTTAAGTAACTGAATGAGGAAAGGAACACACGGAGCCGATTGAGTGAACCAAAGTAGGTAACTAATTGAGGGAAGGAACACACGGAGCCGATTGAGGGAAGCAACTTAAGTAACTGAGAGAAGCAGCCTAAGTAACTGATTGAGGGAAGCAACTTAAGTAACTGAGAGAAGCAGCCTAAGTAACTGATTGAGGGAAGCAACTTAAATAACTGACTAAGGAAATCAACTTACACAATTGATTATGGGAAGCAATTTAAGTAACTCTTTGAGGGAATTAACTTGAATAGCTGATTGATGAAAGCAACACACGGAACCGATTGAGGAAAGCAACACACGGAACCAATTAAGGGAAGCAATATATGGAACCGATTGAGGGAAGCAAAACACGAAACCGATTGAGAAAGCAACACACGGAATCGATTAATGGAATCAACATAAATAATTGACTAAGGGAAGGAACATACCGAACAGATTGAGGGAAGCAACTTAAGTAAAGTAGAACGTCGATTAACCGTCACTCGTTTAACCGGATGTTATTCTTATCCGTCATCGTCCTTTAAAATAAAAAACAGTGGAAACATTACGCCAGAAGAAGTAACATATTGGTTAGAATGTGACAAAATGGATGTAAGTTTTGCAATTTTGAACGATGATGAAATTGTTTATAGTGTGACTACCATTGAAGAAGACGAAATGAATGGCGATGAAAGATCAGTTCTTAATCAAAAACCTACAACTAGCCACTCAGAAGCAGAAACAATTTTATTAAAGTACATCGAAAGGTATGAAATGCAAGAAAAGGAAAATGCAACACATATCCTACTTCTGCATAAGATACAGAACATTGCCGCGCAGCAAACTCGAGCCTCAAAGACACAAGAAGATGACATATTAATTTAAAGAACATAGGTTTATAGTACATTTCTTTACACTACTACTCTTATATTGAAGTTTATATTAATCACTTTGTAAACTTAAATACAATATGTATGTATTATTCACTTTTAAAGGTATTAACCGCTTTGTAAACTTAAATACAATATGTATGTACTATTCACTTTTAAAGGATTTTATTTTCATTGTCGTTCCAGATCCGCAGTGAAAGCATGTTATTGTACATATGGCTGAAGGCATTTATTTTATCCGTTTATTTGGTTATCCGGCACAGCCTTGGTCCGGGCGAGACGGTTTAGCGAAGCTTTATTGTAACTGATTGAGGGGAGCAATTTATGTAACTGTTTAAGGGAAGTAACTTATGTAAATAATTGAGGGAAGTAACTTATGTAACTGACATGGAATCAACTTAAACAACTGATTGTGGGGAACAACTTAAGTAACTGATTGAGGGATCAAGGGAAGCTGATTGAGGGAAGCAGCCCGCAGAACATACTGATTGAGGTAACACACAGAACATACTTAGGGAAGCAACACGCAAAACATATTGAACAGATTGAGGGATGCAGCACACAGAACAGACTGAGGGAAAAACACACAGAACAGACTGAGGGAAATAACACTCGAAATAGATCAGGGACGCAACACATCATAACAACGTCAAGTACAATTTATTAATGCTCTAATTTCTCTCACACGTGTACGAGATGAAGTATATCATACATTATACATCACAAGTTAACATTCCATTGCTGTTGTGTAACAGATGTTTAAACATGGTATTGATATGAACACGTTCAGCTTATCTACAAGCGACAGTCTCTCCAGTGCACTAGAAGTAGTAGCATGTGTGTGGACTACGGTTGAGTTCAAAACGAACGCACAAAATGAAAAAAAAAAAATCTACTGCCTTTATTAACTTTTTAGCAAAATCTTCATTAGATGACATTGTGTTAATTTATCAGCCATCATTCACCTTTGTTCTCTTCATAATATCAGCATTCAATCAATCAATCATGTGCCATGCTGGAAAGCGTGGGCGGTCATGACTCGCCATTTCACTCGATCACCAGCGTCGTGGATCAGCTCAGTGTTTCTGTCTCGTCCATGCCATGTGGCCAAGCCATCCAGGTATTTTGCTCTCGGTCTTCCTCTTGGTCTGTTCCCTTCGATCTTGCCAGTTGTCACTAAGTTCTCCAATCCATTTCTTCTCATAACATGTCCAAAAAATTTTGACTGTCTACGTCTAATTCCTCTAATCAATTTACGATTTTCATTTGTCTCCTGTAGTACTTGGTCATTGGTTTTTCTGTCTGTCCATGGTATTCTTTGCATTTTCCTCAGAAACCACATTTCTGCAGCCATCAGATGTTTTTCAGCTTGACCTCACATTGTCCAAATTTCACATCCATACAAAAGAACAGGCTCTATGTATCCCCTCAACACTCTTTTTCTCGTTTCAATTTCGTCATGTCGATTCTTGTTCTAATCTCTTCAAGGCATCTCCCATCAGATGTTATGACTGTTCCGAGATAATTGTACCGATTTACTTGTTGAAGAATATTCCCATTTACTTGTATATTACATTGTGGTACTTCGTTCTTCCTAGTGACTACCATAACCTGTGTCTTCTTACAATTTAATTCCAACCCCAGCTGCTCACTGTGTACAACAACTGCGTCCACTAATCTGGGAGATATGTGTGGACTGCAATCAATACTGTATCATCTGCATATCTAATGTTATTGATGTTTCGTCCTCCAATGCTGATTCCATTTATATCTTCTACATTCCTGAAAATATTTTCACTGTATAGGGAAAAAAGATCTGGAGACATTACACATCCCTGCCTAACACCTCTCTTAATAGGTTGATATTGTCCCACTTCATTATCAATCCTTATGGCAGCTTGTTGTTTCCAATATATGTTTTTTATAAGTCTAATGTCTTTCCCATCAATTTGTAGATATGCAAGCATACCTACCATGTTGACATGTCTAACTCTATCAGAAGCCTTTGTGTAGTAAATAAAGCAAAGGTGTATATCCTTGTTTACTTCTATAGCACGTTCAATAACTGTTCGCAGCATATACACAGCATTTACTGTACCCTTTCCTTCTACAATCCCACATTGTTCTGTCCCTATTTCAGGTTTTATTTTCTTCCTCACTCTTTGCATGATAATTCGTAGCAAAATCTTTGTGATGTGGCTCATTATACTAAATGTTCTATGTTGATCACATTCCAAGGTTCCTGATTTCTTTGGGATTGCAATAAATATAGAGTTACATAATTCAGAAGGTATATCACCAGTATCATATAATGTGTTTAGCATTCTGATGACTTGATCTAGTCCAAATTCTTTTAAAGCTTTAATCATTTCTGTTGTGATGTTATCTACACCGGGGGTCTTGCCAGCTTTCATATGCTTAAGAACATTTCAAACATCCATCTTCAAAATTGGCGGGCCTTCATTATTAAATCTAATAGCATACTGTTCCTCTCTGTTATCATTATACAGGTCTTTCACATAATCTGTCCATACATGTAGAATCTGATCTTTTTCTTTTATGATTTTGCCATCTTTAGTTTTTAGACAGCCTGTTGATGTACTTGTTCTTTTACCTGCATTATGTCATTGTTTCCCTACATTAGTCCTCAATCACTATTCATTTCTTTTTTTCTTTTTTTTTTGAGATCTGCATTGTGCTCATAAATCACATTTAAAAAGAGAGAGAAAGGGGGGGGGGAGGAGTAAAGAGAGACTGAGAGAGCGAGTAGGGGATAGAGAGAGTGGGGAAGAGAGAGGGGAGAGAGGGAGAGAGTGGGGGAGAGAGAGAGAGAGAGAGAGAGAGAGAGAGAGAGAGAGAGAGAGAGAGAGAGAGAGAGAGAGAGAGAGAGAGAGAGAGAGAGAGAGAGAGAGAGAGAGAGGTGAAATATTTCGGGCACTTTAGAAGAATAATCACTCTTATAAACACCATACTGTGGGGGAGTGGTGGGGGAGGGGGGGGTCGAAGGCAGGCGAGTAAGAGGTAGACAGTGAAATAGTTGGGAAGATGATAACGTCACATGGACGAACAGCTGTGTGTCTGAAAGTACTGTCAGGGCGAGCCACAGACAGACAGACAGACAGACAGACAGACAGACAGACAGACAGACAGACAGACAATTTGTGTGTGCATGTGTGTGTGTTTGTGTGTGTGTGTGTGTGTGTGATTTGTGCGTGTGTAAGATCAATTACAATGAACTTTAATTGTGGGAACGGCACCTCATTCATACATAAACAGCTTCTCTTTCACATTAGGCTATAACATACAATACAAATTGAAATATTCCATTAAGCTTCTACTAGCAAAGCTGTCAACTGTCATTTACTGTCTACATAGTACCTTACGGTGTATGACAGGGGGATCTTGAGCCTGAGGAATAAAGGCCGCCTGGCTAGTGCAGTAGCCGAGAACTGTGCAGGTTAGGATTTTCTTTTTGCCCCCGACAGAAAAACCAAAAAAAAAAAAAATCCACCTTACCGAGGATTCGAAGCAAATCCTCTAATTGTTCACTGTCAGACTATCACATCATGCTGCATGTGACATGTAGTAACGCTGATTAACACATAGGATATTAATCGGCGGTTATAATATAGATAATCTACGCACGCGGGTGACACAGTATTGGTGGCGGGAAATGCAAAATATCTACAACAATTGTTGGATGTTGTAGTAAAGGGAGTGCAATGAAAGAACTCTCCTTGAATATCAAGAAAACAGAAACATTGATGATATCAAAGAAAACAAGTAACACCAAAGTGTGACATGGAAATAGATGGGGGAATGCTTAACTAAGTGGATAATTTTAAATGTCTACGGGAATTATACCATCAGATGGAAGATGCACAATAGAGGTTAAGAACAGAATAGGGAAGGCAAAGCTGCATTTCAGTAAATGAAGAGTATCTTATGCAATAAGTTACTATCAGTGACTGTAAGAAAGAGCGTACTGAAATGCTATGTAGAACCTGTTATGCTGTACGGCAGTGAATCTTGGAATGTAAATGAACAAATTAGGAAGAACTTGAAAGCAACATATATGTGGTTTCTGAGTGAAATGTTGCGAATTTCCTGGACTGCAGAGTAACTAACGACTGCCTGATAGAGGCAATTGAAACTTAGCACATTTTATTCAACAAAGAGAAAGAGACAGATAACGTTCTTTGGTCATGTGATGAGAAGAGAGGCATTGGAGAACATCGTGGCAACTGGAAATATCAAGGGGATGAGAGGCAGAGGCCGACCAAGAGAAATGATATTGGACTGATTGAGATGATGGTATGGAGGAATATCATCAGCAGTGTTGATCCAGAACACCACAGAACGAGATCTGCGGAGAAACATGAACACCTAGGCCAGCTGGCAAGGCACTTGATGATGATGATGATGTTGATGAATATACTCTCTAACATTTCTCTTGCATGTTCCAATATATTACTTTTCGTCGCCTTCATTCACCTTCAGGCGTCTATGTGAATAAATCCAAACAAAAGAGCAGTCAACTTGAGCTTGTGACATCTCCATAAAGAGGAGGCTGTGGCACTTACGGGGTGCGAAGGTGATTCTTACAAAGTAAACCAAATAAAGCACTACAATCAAATATTTGTATTGATTTTTAACTGATTCAGTGCCAAAGGATAATATATCGCCAAATGTGAATTCCCATTTGGACAGGGGGCGATATATCACCGTACTAGGGTCAGTTAGTTAGTTAGTCGACAGATCATCCTCATTGCACATCGAACCATTCAGTCCATAAGAGCTCGGATCCCCTCGTCAGCAAATCTTGCAGCGTGTAGCGGCTAACGACACCAGTTCTGTGTTGGTTTATCAATCTTCGCATACGTTGTTGATTCTTTTCGTGGTATCTTCCGCAACTGCAATGCTCAGTGAATACAATACTTGTCCATTTGATTTTGTACCATGCCTAGCCCAGACCTACATTTTGTTTCGCGCTGAATCAGCTAATAAAATACATCAATAATAAGGTTAACTCAAAGTCTAGTACGAAATAGGACACAACGATGAGATGAATGAATACTCATATTAGTCTTAAAACTCTTCATGTAAGACTTGTTCTGTGAAATTAGTTGTGGCCGTAGCCTCTTCCTTGGCCAAAGCTTGCTCTCGTTTCTCAATTTCTGCATAGACGTTGTTGAAGATGTCTGCGACGTGCTGCAGTGATGAACCGTCTATGTTGAGAAGATGTTTACTCGATAGCTGGTTTGTCTGCTTCCCCGACTTGAGGATGTTGTACACCGAAGTGGGGTTGGGCAGCGCAGGATCCTGGAAATGTTACGAAAATGCATTGTGTGCTTATGTTATTAAGTATGAATAAAATTTGTGGAACTGCGGTAAAGCTGTGGAAATGTACACAATATAAAGTCATTATCATTTACTGACAATATAGTACCTTGCGGTGAATGGCGGGGGGGGGGGGGGGGGGGGGGGGGGGGGTCTTTGAGCCTGAGGAATTAAGGCCGCCTGGCTAGTGCAGTCGCCGCGAACTGTGCAGGTTAGGATTTTCTTTTTGCCCCCGATAGAAAAAGATCCCACACCTTACCGAGGATTCGAACCCGGGTCTCCCGAAGGAGAATCCGGCGTTCTAGCCGCTCGGCCAGCCGCTAAAGTAACACTAAGTAATGCAGCTTTACGAAACACAGATTACGGAGAACACGGGACGTTTAGAGTCTAGCTTTTATCAGCAAACAAATACATACAAAACACAGCATATAATCACGGAGCAGGCCCTCCATTGACTACATTAAGGCATACGAACGGAATGAAAGGAATGGAAAGTGGAAACAATGAAAACAACGAAGATAAAATAAAATAAAATATGGAAAAAAATGTGCTACTTATCTCAGGATACCCGGCTGTGATACTCCTGATATTTTATTAACTGAGAGCTATTTTTAAAAAAGTTAGTGCGGGATCCTGAGAATTTTAACGAAAAGATATTATGTGCTCATGTTTTAAGACTAATTGTGACTTAGAAAAAAGCAACTTGTTTTACAAAACAAAGGTACAATGAATTTTTTTAAATGCAGTTGTCATGCATCGTGGCACTATGTGGACATATATTCCAGTGGCACAACGTCACTCGACCATTGATGTGGAACCAGACAATTTTCTGGCCTCAGTTTATAAGACTGGGCTGATCCCTGAGCCATGGGGTCTAAAAAAAAAATGCCACCGCTAAAGGAATGACACTATGGGATCCCACATTATTTGTTTTTTTTGCGTTCGCTTGCTTTGAACGCAAAGATAGTCCATACACGCCCATGCTACTTCTAGTCCACTGTGCTGATTTTTGCAAGTGGATTAGCTTGCCCTATTACCTGTGTTCCTCGCCATCACGCGAAACTACTTCTATTTCTAAGGTACTTGTAATTTACACCCTCCTCCTCCTCTTACTTCTTCTTCGTTTTCTTCTTCTTCTTCTTCTTCTTCTTCTTCTTCTTCTTCTTCTTCTTCTTCTTCTTCTTCTTCTTCTTCTTCTTCTTCGCCTTCTGCTAGTCCCTGGCGTGTGGCGTTAGCGATCGTATCTGTCTACAACATTCTTTCTCGTGTACTGCTAATCATGCATGCTACTGATGTTCCCCCAAGCCATGATAGCAAACTGTCCAGCATCTTCTCTCTTAGCATCCCTCAGCCTCTCCTCCCCTCGTTTGTCCGTTGTCACTTGGTTCTCCAGCTTTCCCCTTCTCATGACATACCCCAAAAAATGTGGACTGTCTTCTTCACATGCAAGAAACCAGTCCTCTTTGAGTTGACTGCTTTGAAATATCTTCATTGCTCTTTCCATTCGTCCATGCTGTTCTTACCATTTTCCTTTAAAACCACATCTCTATATTCTTCTCTTCTATAACAACCTTCCGGAAAACCTCTCGATCATAAGCAAGATGTCCCGCGTCCTATACTCTCATATGGAGATCAACCGCCACACCCTGCAGCCGTCTTATCTTTGTTTCAAGTGACCACTAAAATTTCAATTTCTTTGTTTTATCGTCTTTATTAGCCAACCTTTTTCAATATTCAGCTCTTGTCGTCTAGGTGCATTTGTTCTTTTCTGTATCCCAGATATTCTTAGAAACCGCCTATAACATGTATATTCAAAGGCATTAATGTGCTGTTCAGCTTGCTTAGTAAGTGTCCAGGTCGTATGCTGCAATGGGAAAGATGCATGCTCTTAAAAATCTAAGTTTTGTAGGTCTATCTGTTCCACTTCACAATTTACTCAATTGTTTTAGTCTTCGAAGTGCAATAGCTATTCGTATTTTAATTTCTTTCATTGTGTCAACATCATTGATAATCAATTACATAATTCGTTACTTGTCTACTAATTGTAGAAAGGAATTAGACGTCGCTTTTCAAACATAGAGCACAGGAGGAGCTGTCGCTTCCCAGCTACCCTTTCCCCAATAGCTACGCCACTGGTATTGACCCGTTGCACTGCCCCAAACCATCTGATAAATGGAGACAACTGTTAATAGCGTCTTTAATTAAGCCGAAAATGAGTTACCTCCCCCAAGAGTTCCCTGTAGAAATGTTCAAATTTCTCCCTTGTCAAAACATCATTTTTGTCTGTCAAGGAAATCAGAATATGCCTTAGCCTATCCACATCCAGGTGCCTGTCCTGTAGTCTCTGTGAAATAATTATATGGTATTGATTGGCACTTACCGAGGATGTACTATAAGAGAATTACTAAACAGCATCAATTTACAGTGTGAGAAAATATGTTTTCAGATTATGCGGAAAAACAATAAATTAAAATAAATATCGGGAACCAAGGTATTGAGGTGGCTATACATTCGTTTGCCGGCCCTCTTGTTATGGGTCCGATTCGCATCGGGATTCTGATTTATTTAAATGACCTGGGCTCCCAGGTTGAGGCAGCCTAAAATATGTACCAAGAAATGTCTTTTGAAGTAAAGGCGACCGACGTGATACTAACCACATCACCTGCCGACTGCTTTAACATATGGGTATAGCACCGTATGCAATATGCCCCTTAAAGTGTATTAAAGGTCCCTTTATTTATCTTGCCTATGGCTTCAGACAAGTCGCTCAGCTGAATGTCCTGTGTTGTAATATTGCTTCATGCCTTGCCTTGTCTTGACTTCTATTCACAACAATGTACTCCCTTAGACAATGTAAACACAGACGCCAGAAATCAACTGTTGCACGATATCTTGGCTTGCGTGTTTTGCTGTATCTCGTCAGGTGCTTACTGCAGAGGTATACATCTTATTATGTGGGGGAAAAAAAGAATGATACTTAGGCCTGAAATATGAGTATATCATCGCTGACATTGTCTAGCCTCTCTTGACATGTCTTGTCTTGTTTTACTTTGTCTCGTCTTGTTTTGTCTTGTCATGTCTTGTATTGTCTTGCCCGATTTCGCCCTAGTTGTCTTGCGTTGGTTTTCCCGTGCAAATTCCTAGGCCTACATTTCCCATTGACGTGGATTTTAAATTTTGACAAGGCTCCAAGTTCGATCCAGCCTAGAACAGGTACCAGAAAATGGCTTAGAAAGTACACGCGAGGGGTATGATATTAACAGCATCACCTGTCGAGTTCAGATCTCTCTATAAATAATATGAGCAACTTATACCCAATACGCCTCACTGCGTGTACACACGGTCCTTTACTTTACTTGTGATTCCCAAACACCACGTCTCCACAGCCGCCAGAGAGTCTGACTAAGAAGCAATATAAAATAACACAAATTAATGCAGCTATATGAGTGCATCGGACGCGGGACATCTTGCTTACGGCCGAGAAGCATTCCGGAAGGTTGTTCTGGGAATGTGGTTCTGCAAATAACATGCAACGGAATGAATGGATGAATAAATGAATGAATGAAGCTTTATAGAACACAATTACAAAAAAAAAAAAAAAACACAGGGCGTTGCAGCGACTAGCCTTCATCAGCAAACAAATACATACGCATAAAATCACGGAGAAGACCCTCCAGTGACTACATTAAGGCATAAGAACGGGGTAAGTAAAATGACAAGATGGGGAAAAAATATGAAAACAATGAAAAGAAAATACAAATTTGAAAAAAAAAAATGGCTTGTTACTTATCTCAGAATCCTAGGCTTTGATACGCTAATAAGCAATACAGTGGAGACAATAGGAAACAAAGGCGGGAACGTTAGTGTAGTTGATTTTATTTTATTTTATTATTATTATTTTGTGTTAGGCTGTTGGTGTTTGTCTATCAAGAATGATGATGACCATTCATTTCATCCAGTGGGTTGAAGGTTTGGAGCCGTGAGTTCTTAGATGGCTGGCAATGCCTATTTTGGCTCAAAATGTTCTTTAACAATGTGGGCAAAAAAATGCTTAACGTTCCAGGAGGAGGATCTCCGTAACTATAACTAACGCCACTGATGCTGGTCTAACGAGGTGGAAAGTCTCTTTTTTTATTTTTCTACAAATCGGATCGTATTGGATCGGTTCCAGTCTGTTTTGTTTCCCCCACAGCGCTTGCAGTTCTGTTTGTCTCGCAAGTGACCACACCCTTGCCTAATGATGTACGCCATGAATTTCGGTCTTTGCCAGTAGACGCTCATGTGTCGTAATGTATTCCAAAAGCTTTGAGCGATATCTTCAGTGTCTTTAAAGCGTTTCCTTGGCCGCTGTGGGATCGTTTGCCAGGACGCAACTCAAAGACACGCTGATAATGTCATGAGTGAGGTCGGACGAGGCTTAGACGCCTGCGTTTGTCGTCTGCTGAAAGAGGCAAAGACTGACCAGCTTTGCTTCCCCACATTCACGTCTACAAAATATGATGGCTCTATCATATCACAGATCCATAGCGGATTCCTGCTTCGGGACACGCCTGTAAAAGAAAAAATAAACAGCGTTGTCATAGCTACCGTCATACCAGCCTGCCATTGACTAAGACAATCAGGAAGTATGCGTCGCTGAGTGGGATAAACTCCTCCTCCTTGAGTTCACACCCAGAATCGTCGAAAATTTTCACTGGGAAAAACTCCACGGTGATGGAGATGCTTCTGCCGTAGGAGCGAACTTGGTGGAGGTAACCTGGAGGAGTAAGTAGATAAAGCAGCAGGATAAATACGTCGACAGGTACTGATTGACACTCGTATAAGTATAGTAAAGAAGTTCAAATAAGAATAAAAGTAGAGGAAAGAAATATAGATTAGATGACACAATATAACCGTTGAAAGCGTTAGTGAAAACACGGTTAAAAACACACAGAGGACATTTTTGGGTTTGTTATTTCTTGTCAAGTGTTACTTTCAATAGGTTGCCGTTGCTTTCTGAAAGACCGGTATTCATTCTATTGTTTGAAAATCAACACAAGGCAGTCTGCTGCCATATCTCCCGCAGTTATAAATAGGGCATACATCGAGCAAACATGAGAATAGCATGACTGTGACGTAACCTAGAGGCATATTCCAACGGATTAGCATGATAAATAAATCGACACGCACTGGCAGGCACTCATATAAGTAGAAGGAAAAAGCAGCGATTAGAGGACACCCTAGACAATATATGAATGTTAAGTTTTAGTGACTACGTAATTAGGTAAAAATAGGACACACAATGATAAAAACAATTGAAGAGTATAACTAGAACGTTCTTCGTATGGAACCCCCAGGATAAACGACTTAGGAGAAGAACTGAAAACGGCACTGAGACGAGAATTAGAGACAGTTGAAGAGCATGGGCGGAGCTGAATGAATATAGCAAAGAAACGGACGGCTGTGGGTGAGTTGGTTGAAGGATTATGCTCCAATGGGGTACAAAGGGTGAAAGAAGAATGGTGACTACAACGCAATTTGAACTTGTTGGCTCCAAATGACGGCAGTTTCTTGCTGAAGGAACCTGTGCACGTCGACGTACGGCCAAACAGACAATGCTGACAAGTGCCTTCATTAGCCAGGTCTATCAACCACTTGAAATAAGATTGGAAACACGTTTTAAAAGACAAGAAGATCGGCTTCTTTGCACCGGGTTTTATCCCATATGACTCAATCTCTTTCCACAGGGTGGCCAGGCGAAAGCACAAAGCACTAATTCGATAGCTCCAGTGATGACCCCCCAAAAATCTCCGAGAATATTGCACTCGTGAACTATACGACGTAGCTCAGAATCGAACCCACAACCTTATAAGAGCAAGGCAGTATATGTAACCACTTCGGTGGGGAGACTCAAGCCAGGGAATGTGGACAGAAGTTGTACGAAGCTGTACAGATAGTACGACATGTGACATTACTTTACACGAGTATTAACCTAGCGATGTTCGTCCATCATGAATGACGTTGACCATTCATTGACGATGACCATTCATTACACTACATCTTTGATTTGATGAGGAACGAATGACTTGCGCTTTGGTTTTGTTTAGCGAGGAGGTGGTCGCGCAACACCCTCGTCCCCGCTCCCTCGTCTGTGTCCGTCTGGCTCCAGTGGCGAGCATGGCAAGACGACTGGAAGACGGACACAGATGCAGTGGACGTTAGGCTGCCACGGCCAGTTATCCCTGTTTATATCGGCCCTTCCGTCAATTCCTTTAATTTTCAGTTTTAAGACAAGCGTAGCGACAAGCAATGAGCGTATGATTACTTTTAGGATCAACATGATTTCCTTCACCGAAGACGGACTGACCGCCAGTGCAGACCACACACAAACATGAGGCGAGAAACTGACCACAAAAGATGCTGCTCGTCTAAGTTGCGAGCAGATCTCCCGATTTACGGTTGAGCCTCTCCAGCGCAAATGTGCACATGGCGACTGACCGGACAGACATTCATGCACACGCAAGCCGAGAGTAGCATCGCTAAAGCTGAGACAAGCATATGACTACATTCTTGAAACGCCTGCCTCACTAACTCACGTTGGCTGGGAAGATCCCATTTTGGTGTACCTCACACAGCCATCTGAGACAAGCATATGACTACTGGCAGGATCGACCAGATATCTATCGGACAGACGGACTATTCACGCACACGCAAGCCAAGAGTAGCATCGCTAAAGCGCGCCCTCCCGGTACAAGGTAATACATGCAAAACCACTGGACGCCTACCGACGAGCTTTCAAGCTACGCCGGCAGGACTGACCGAACAAATGACTGGCATAGACATATCGGGCTGTAATACTGTGCTTGGCATATTACGAACATTTAAAGACACAACATTATTGATTGATTTTGAATACCGAAGAGACAAACAACAGATTGTACGATTTATCGCCTGGAATATTTCGCTGCATCTCGTCAGGTACACACAGCAGACATCACACAACATAAACTAACGTGATTAGATAAATCCTTCAAGCTGAAATATGCACATATTCACACGCTGATTTTAAATTGATTATTATGTCTTTCTGTTTACACATGACTGGTTTCTGCCGATTAATGAGGATGGCTTCAGCGACCTTTAATAAGCGACCATTTTGTGTGTCAAACTGTGTGAATATGTGTATATTTCAGCTTGAAAGATTGATCTAATCACTTTAGTTTATGCTGTGTGATTTCTACTCCAGACCACCAAAGACCGAAAAATGTGGAGAGACATGAACGTCTACACCAGCTGGCATGACACTTGATGATTATGAGTCACACATATCTAACTGTTTACATTGTGTATTGTTATATCCGGCCACAGTCGTTACTTCTGTTATCCATACACACGCATTCCTACCTGCAGGCACAAACAGACAGTCTCCAGGATAGAGGGTTGACCAGATCCAAGGAACGCGAAGAATATTCTTGAAGGTGAACACATTAACTTGCTCCGTGTTGATGTCTGAGTGTCCAGCCAGTGACCCGGGATACTGTTGGCAGAGCAAGGACAATGGTTACCCCTTGAAAGTGACAAGGGAATGATACACGTGTTATCACAAATTCGTAATGCTGTTAACTATATGCCTATTATCTTTCCTGCGGCAACATACGGATGTGAGTCGTGGACCATTTGGACACCATCACCATCATCATCTTCATGTGGCATGCTGGTAAATGTGGGTAGTCATGTTTCGCCATGTTAAACGATCACCAGAGTCGTGGATCAGCTCTGTATTCTTGTCCCGACCATGCCATGTGGCCAAGCCAAACAGATATTTACTTCTCTGCCTCCCCCTTGTTCTTTTCCCCCCAGTCTTGCCTATTATCAATTTGGTAATCACCAAAGAATAAAAACGAGGATTGTGAACTTGAATGTTACAAACGCAGACATTCTTAGAAATTGTGGATTAAGAAGAAGATCGTTCAACTGGCATCCTAGAATATATGCCATAAAAGAAAACTGGCGGGTAAAAGAGTCCTTTATTATTTTTTTTTACTGACAAATACATATCAAAGTAACTTCCGTTCCAATATGGCGGATAGGCTTTTAGCAGTTAAAGCATCTGGAGTCTTGTTTGCTTCTGGTTACGGTTTGCTTACGCTTTGTGCTAATATTGGAGTGGTAGTACATGGTTCCGTCGCCCAGCTACTGAGTTAAGTGCATGGAGCGACACATTGAGCTGTGAATTTCATATGGAATGCTCTTACATTTGTCCCCGGTTGTTTGCATTCTGAGCTGCATATTCAGAACAATGACGGACAACCGGTTGCTGAACTAGCTGGTTTTGCATTATACAGTAATGTATGTGAAACTGCTGCTTTTTTAGTGATTGCCGCTTTCATCGACGATGAACTGTAATTTTCGTTGTGAACTATTGGGTTGGCATTCTGACAGCAGCCGTCTGTGCGGGTTGTTGGTTGTGTCGTTAGCAGCTGTCTATTCCATTTTTCACATGGGGCAGTGAGGAGCATTTTGTGTGATATTCACTGGCACAGGAACGGAGCATTATAGGGCACCCTTTTCCGTAGAATTGGAACCGCGACTAACGACTAATATACCAATATGACACACAATGAGAAACCCTTATAATAGA
>OY992884.1:51651088-51658588 GCA_963921405.1 Cepaea hortensis
GTGATCTCTTGACAAGTTTACGTTCAGTAGTTTGCCATTGCTTTCTGAACGACCGGCACCGATACCATTTCGTTAAAAACAAACCAAGGCGGTCTGTTGTCAAATCGCCCGCATCTGTGTTTCGAAGGCGGGTATGCGGGATTCCGAACTGCGTCCGTAACCCCTGCTGAGTTGATAGTAAAGGCCAAATGTATGATCACTTGACTGCCCCACATAAAGTGAAGTTACAAGGTGAAAGAAAACGTTACTGATGTCGACTGGATGTAGTAGAAAGATGATTGCGTTGTGAGCTGACGTCATATCTAGTACAATAGAAGCAGTCGCTCGAACACTTGGAGTATTTGTGTGGATCACATGCTATTTCTACAAATCAAAATTGTATTTAGTAAAAGTTAGTTGCATCTTCTTTACATTCAATCCTTGCATTTGCATGTCCTTTACATTCAATCCTTGAATTTTGCATGTCCTTTACAATAAGCTCATGCATTTTACATGTCCTTTACAATCATAAACCGCATAATAATGACATAAAATAGGAACATAATGCGTATCGTCGTCATCATCATCATCATCATCATCATCATCATCATCATCATCATCATCATCATCATCATCATCATCATCATCATCATCATCATCATCATCATCATCATCATCATCATCATCATCATCATCATCATCATCATCATCATCATCATCATTGTATATAGCTGTTTACACACAGTTAATCTAAATCATGGACTAATAGACGACTCTGCTATTGTGCTGGCAAATTTATTGCCCTTATAAATTAATTAAAATTGTTATGTTTTGTTTAGATAGACACATTATAAATTAATGATAATTAACACAAATGTAAAAACTAAATATTTGCTGTCATTTTGCGAGGCAGGACGCCGCTTCATAATCATCGTAATCATGTGACCTGCCAGCTGGCGTAGGTTTTAATGTCTTTCGACAGATCTCAGTCCTTGCCACCGTCTATGTCTTTCCACAGATCTCAGTCCTTGCCACCGTCTATGTCTTTCGACAGATCTCAGTCCTTGCCACCGTCTATGTCTTTCGACAGATCTCAGTCCTTGCCACCGTCTATGTCTTTCGACAGATCTCAGTCCTTGCCACCGTCTATGTCTTTCCACAAATCTCAGTCCTTGCCACCGTCTATGTCTTTCCACAGATCTCAGTCCTAGCCACCGTCTATGCTCGTCCAGCATTACGACTCTCTGTCTGCCGTTATCTCACACCCCATGATGTTTCCAGTCGTCATGATGTGCGCCATTGCCCCACTTCTCATGACGTGACCAATACACAGCACACACATATCGTAATTGTAACGGACTCACGGAGCATACAGAGCAGGGTGTCATGCGTCAGTTTGAAAAATCTAAAATAGGAAGCATCCGTTGGATCGTTATCCCGGGGGTATACAGGTGTGTTGGGGGACGAGCATGCGGACAGTTTGGCTGGGTCTGTACCGCTGGGTGGGTTACTGGTGCGTGGTAAGGCACGTATGGTCACAGCTCTGTGAGAACGTGTATATAGTGTGGCAGAACAGATACATCATCATTGCCTTGAGTGTATCGTACGGCAGGGGGGGGGGGGAGTCAGGGGATCTGGACCACGCTCAGTTCTCCGAGGAATAGCCAGACGGACACATAATCAGATTGCATTTCATACCATTATTATTGTGACTCTTCGCTGGTTGTTGAAGATAAAAACGGAGCAAGTATGGGGATGTCCTGAGTGTTGTGATGTCTGTTCTTTACTCAACTCATTATATGACCAAACTTCACTGTGCAAATGTGAGCCGCGTTATTACACAACAAGTTTTCTGAGAGGCGCCCTGGGGTGCCCAGAAAACGACCACGCCTCTGTATCCAAGTATGTTTGACCTAAACAATCTGTAACCACAGACGCCATAAACAAAATATTGCACGATTTTTTTGCCTGACATATTTTGGTGCATCTCGGCAGGTGCACACTGCAGAGGTATATATTATGTCATGTGAACAAATGAATGATAATTTGGCTGAAATATGATGTATCGTCGCTGATATTGCACGAATGTGAAGAAAATAATATCTACAGAAGTCTAACACATAGCAGGACGGCCTTCTGCTTACATAGTAGCGGCTGAAATCGACTAATATATAATGCTTCGATATCTTTGAGCAATTTATTATTGTTCGTAGAATACAGTATTCGAAATGCGGATTGCTTATTAACTGTGTGATTGCGAATCAGCATTATTTTATTGTATATATGATGTTTGTGTTTTACTGATTTAGTACTGAAGTATAATATATCGTCACATGTGACCTATCATTTGGACAGAAGGACGACATATCACCATACTAGGGTAATCCTGTTAATTGTTTTGTTTCATGGTATCTTTCATAATTTCAGTTCTCAGTTATTGGAAATTTACATGATAATACTTGATTATTTGATTGTGTTATTTTTCTGTCTGAGGAAAACATAATAATTCACATCTGCGCAGCTGTGGCTACTGCGCTAACCAGGTGACCTTAATTCCTCGAGACCCCCACTATCCTACACCGTAATGTACTAAAGACAGTAAAGGATCTTGTTTGATCCAAACCTATTGTTTTGTTTGGCATTGAATCAGTTAAATTCACTCAGAGAATACGTTGTTTTGAATGTAAGAAACGTTTACCGGTAGTTCAGGCATCATCTCCTTGGGCAGGATGCTAGCCAGGTACAAGTCAGCGTACATGTAATCATACAGGAATTTTTTGAACTTCATGAATTTTACTTCAGGCTTGACTCGGCTGCGCGAGAGATGGGTCTTCGCCCGAACTGTCACATTCACATTTCCGTATCTGGAATACAAGGAATGGAAATAGGTTGCCCTGCAGTGAAGCTTTCACAATATAATACCACAGAGGAGAGAGACTGGAAGACTGGCAGGACGAGAATATACTCATCTTGATTAACAAGGGGTCTGACCCACATATTTTCTACTCGAGATCATGGCACACTACAACTACACCTGGCCTGGCTTTTCATTATGTGGACCACTGCGTGAACTAAAGAAGATGATTAAATACTCACAAGAGACAGGAGTGCAGTTATTTCAAGCGAAGGAAGAAGAGGAAGAATGGGTTAATGGAGGTCCGCGTGACCGAATGGATAAGAGCGCTCGTTCTTAAACATCCGGCGTGATGATCAAATCAAATCAAATCAACTTTATTAGGGTCACAAATTGGGCGCGCAGGCCCGTCTTACATTCGGCCCTTCCAATCACTCGTCTTTCGTTCATCAAGAGCATTATACATTTACATAGGAAGATAAAATAAACATTGTGAAATGAATGTTGTAAACATAAACAAGGCTAATTACCATGTTATGAAGCCCATCTCCCACCTATCCATACATCACCCCACCCACACAACACCCCCACCTACCCACACACACGCGCACCAAGGGACACATACACACCCCCACCTACCGACACACACGCACACCAAGGGACACATACATACCCCACCAACCGATCCATCCCCCTCCCGCACATCCCCCACCCACACACACTGCCCTCGCCTGATCCCCCAACCAAAACACACTCGCCACCCACAAACATTCCCCCACCAACCCACACATCCCACGCCCACCCACATACACATCCAAACCCACACATCCTCTCCCCACTCACACCTCAAACCACCCATCCCCCAGCCACATCTCCATCGACAACATATTCCCCACCCATGCACACAATCCCCCACCAACCCACACATCGCACATCCACTCACACATTCCCAAACCATACACACACATCCCCACCAACTGACATGTCCCTACCCCCACCCCACACACACACATCTCTCTAACCACCCATACATCCCCAATCCACTAACACACACCCCACCACCCACACATACAACTTCCACCCACCCACACATGCCTTAACCTAATCCCCCACCCGCACATCACATACACCTCCTATCATGCACTATTCCCAACCCACGCACCACACACACACATATCCCTCACCAACACATCCCCACTTACACACCACACACATATCCCCCACCCAGATACCACACAATATTCCCACCCACACCCACACCCACACAGATACCCTTACCCATCCACCCCACATACCCCCACTCACACAACACAAAAACAAAACAAAACACAAAAATCCCCCACCCACACACACATACCTCACCCACACAATATCCCCAACCAACACACCACACACCTCTCCCCACCCACACACGCATTCCCTACCCGTCCACCAACACACACTCACTCACGCATACATTCTCCACTACGCACCCACACCCCCCCCCCCAACCAAACATCTCTCGATCACTATACCCCTACCCCACACACATCCTCCACCCACTCACACATCCCACCCCGACACATACAACTCCCTCACCCACTTACACATCCCTAAGCCACTCACTCACACACCCCCACCCACACATTCCCCATCCAAACACACACATCTCCCACCAACACTCCCCCACATACTTCCCCCAACCACCACAATCCCCTACTCACCCATACATATACCCCATTCATACGCACATTCCCCGCACCCATCACACACATCCCCCACACCACACACTATCCTCCACCCATACCTCCACAAACATACCCTCCACCCACACATAATTCACACATCCCCCACCAACACACCGCACAAATATCTCAAACCCACACACCATACACTTCTCCCCACCCACCCTTGCATCCCCAATCCACCCAACACAATCCCCTACCCACACAACCCCGCCTCCTACACATACTTCCTCAAACCGTCCACACATCTCCACCCACATAAACACACATCCCCTGCATCCGTCCCATACACATATCCTCCACCCATACACACATCCCCCACACCCATTCCAACACCCCTACTTTCACCCCCACACATCCATCCACACATCCCACCAACACCCACAAATACCACTACCCACCAAAACCAACACACCCCAACCCATCCAAACGCATACCCCCACCCACACCCCCCCCCCACCCACACACCCACTACCCACACATATCCCCACACTCACACATATCCTCCACATACACTCACACTTCCTCACATCTAGACACATACAAAATGTCTCACGATAGTATTGAAACTAGTATGAAGAAACTCTCACACTTTACTCACACATATACACTGACACTTGTCATGAGCAGTCTCATAAAAATGTTAAACATGGAGAAAAATGTGTACATAAAATGTATGTGACGTAAAAATAGTGATGCTCTCTCTCTCTCTCTCTTTCTCTCTCTCTCTCTCTCTCTCTCTCTCTCTCTCTCTCTCTCTCACACACACACACACACTCTCACTCACTCTCACGCTCACACATTCACTCTTCCGCTCATTCATTCACTCTCCCGCTCATTCACTCTCCCGCTCACTCATTCACTTTCCCGCTCACTCATTCACTTTCCCGTTCACTCATTCACTCTCCCGCTCACTCATTCACTCTCCCGCTCACTCATTCACTCTCACGCTCACTCGTTCTGTCTCTCATTCACACTCACTGACTCTCTCACTCAAACTACAGTAATGAACATTAGTTTATATTATGCATGATAAAATCAAATGGTATTTAACTGATAATATGACAGATGAGAATACACAAACATATGGATTCGCGTGTTACATAGCATGCGTGTTACATGACATGCATCTGCTCAGCTCTCTCTCTCTCTCTCTCTCTCTCTCTCTCTCTCTCTCTCTCTCTCTCTCTCTCTCTCTCTCTCTGTATTCTTTCATATACACACAATCACACGCATGCACGCGCTCACACACACACACTAACACATCAACTCTCCCACTGTCTAACTCTCTAACACACAATCCTTCACACACACACACACACACACACACACACACACTCTCTCAATCACACTCTCTCTCACACATACACATACACATGAACGCATGCACATGAACGCACGCACGCCTACATTCCCTCACTCACTCTCACACATACACGTACGAATGCATGCACTGACACATTCCCCCACCATTTCTCGCTCAATCACTCTCTCCACACACACGCATGCACGTGCGCACACACGCATCCACTCTCTCCCTCTCTCTAACACCCACTTTCTCTCTCTCTCTCTCTCTCTCTCTCTCTCTCTCTCTCTCTCTCTCTCCGCTCCCACACGCACACACATATATAGTGAACAATTATAGTTAAACAATTATAATGAACAATTATACTGAACAATTATACCAGTAAATGAATTATGGTGGCATATAGTCGGTATGGATTAAGTATTGAAAGAGTTTTCGGTTAAATGTGTAGGGACTCATTGGAGTTTTCAGATCTGGAGGCAGATCATTCCATAAGTGAGCACCAGAATAGGCGAAACATGTTTTGTATAGGTTCAATCTAGGCTTTGAGACATGTAACAAATTTAGGCGCTTGCTGTTCATTGCATTAGATTGAATCAACGGCAGAAGATACTCTGGGGTATTTTGAGATATAATTTTATTCACTAATTTGGCTTTGTTGAAAAGGAAGCGCTTTTGTAGTGGTAGAAGTCTTAGATGACTGTACAAATTATTACTTTCAACGTGCTTTATGCCAGAAACCAGACGAATAGCTCGGTTTTGTAGAGAACATAGTCGTTTTAAATTAGATTTAGGGCAACCATCCCAAACTGTGGAACAGTAATCGAGATGTGATTGGATATAGCATGTATAGAATATTTTTCGTGTGCTTTCGTCCAGGAAGTGCTGAATTTTAGCAAGTTGGTAAACTTTTTGTGCTATTTTCTTGGTAAGAGCGTGAACATGAGAGCTCCAGTTCAAATGGCTGTCTATTAAAAGCCCTAGTGTTTTATGTTCAGTCACATTAACTATAGGTAACGTGCCCATGCGGAGTTCGAGCGGTGATCCAGTTATGGCTAGTGTCTGTAGTTTTTGTCTGGTCGTTATTAGCATGGATTTGGTTTTGTCGATGTTAATTTGCATGCGGTTTTCATTGCTCCATCTAGTAAGATTATCAAGTTCCTTTTGTAAAGAATTCTCTAATTCACTACGGTTTTCTTGACTAGTATATATAGTACAGTCGTCTGCAAATAGATCACAAGTTGTATTGATATATAAAGGAAGATCATTAATATAAACTGCAAAAAGCAGCGGACCTAGTATTGAGCCCTGAGGCACACCAATATTAAGCTGTGTGGGTCTTGATAGACAGTTGTTGAAGGACACGACTTGTTGCCTGTCGGATAGAAATGACGTAATTATGTTCACCATGTTGGTGCTTGTCTTCATTTGCTTTAGTTTTCTAATTAAAATATCGTGATCTACCATATCAAAAGCTTTTTTAAAGTCTACAAACACCGCTCCACAAATTCTACCGTTGTTGATGTTTAAGTGCCAGTTATCGGTCATTTTTGTTAGAGCACTATGGCAAGAATATTTAGGTCGAAACCCAGATTGACTGTTAATTATTAGATCATTGTTAATTAAATGGTGTAACG
>OY992884.1:51663588-51678588 GCA_963921405.1 Cepaea hortensis
GGCAAACATTTGTGAACGCACTATAGTGACCCGGTGGACAGTGCAGGACTCCCAGCCAGACCACATGGCAATATCCTTGGTAGTAAAGATGGGCCGGTCTACCTGGTCTAGGTGTTACACGACTTTCTCAGTAATCCCGTATACTCTCGCGAGTAACGTGGCGTGCGCGAGAATTGGTAGCGGTTCTCTTCGCGTCGGTAACTTACGGAGTATGTGAGACGGTCGCCCAGAAATCAATGACAAACTACTGAGCGTAATCTTGCCAAGAAATGAACAATCAACTGAAAGATGCTGATGTTGACAGCGATGTCCTGTAAGACTGACGACGTGTTATTGACCAAGTCAAGTCTGGAGTGCCGATTGGTTTATAAAATATGTGGCTGCACAATATGGCCAATACGCAGGAAGGCGTAAAAACTTGGTTTTTAGCCCACATATTCCACGCTGGCTTGTTGCTTCACTGCCACACAGAAAAACAGGTTCTTCTTCTTCTTCTGCGTTCATCCGGAGTTTCTTTTTTTCGGATGTGACTGCGTTGTGCCTGATTACAGCAGAGCTGCATTCTTGCGCCGTTAGGCCGACACATCCGACTTCTGCGGGCATGTGTTGACCGGGTTAACCTTCCCGGAAACAGGTTCTAAATAGCATCTTGGCACTCTTACATTTGCTGTATAGTTATACGATTATTAATGTGAGTATAAGATAACTGACGTGAGTGTAAGATTACTGATGTAAGTGTAAGATTACTGATGTGTGTGTAAGATTACTGACGAATGACCAGCAGAGTTTCCCCACTGATGTCTAAACACTGGTGTATCTGTTAGAAAAATAAAGTTGAGGAAAATGAAATATTATGGACAAGGAACAAGACATGAATGTCGGAACAAGTTTACTATTGAGGAAGAGGGGAGGGGGGGGGGGGTGGGTTGATTTATGTAAGTAAGAAGAGGAAGATCACAATGCACATGCATACAGCGTGTGTTAGATAATTTATGAAGAAGAAGAACAAAAGAAAATGTAGAAGAAGACACGACGACGACGACGAAGAAGCAGAAGAATAAGAAGCTACACCCAGTTACTCACTTGTCATTCAGATACTTATCATCAGACCAATTAACGAAGGCGGGAGCTGTCGTGACGGACTGCCTAAACACTGCCGGTTTGTTGATGCTGACATACTTCTCGTAGAACTCTCGAATACCTGGCATCTCTGTCTCGTGGATGGGGCCATCAGGCCGTCTCTGAGTACCTGTGTCACGTGATTAGGTCAACAATCAGTTTTGGGTTGGCGTGGTGGACTCTCAGAAGTGAACAGTAAATATACTCCACATAACTTCTTTTAGCGAAATCTGTATTTGTCTGTACTCTACTTCCTCTTCTTTACATTGTTGTTCTGTTACATGTTAATGTTGTTGCTGTTTTTGCTATTTGTCTATCTGTCTTTGTTATATGTTGTTGTAATTGTTGTTGTTGTTGTTGATCTTCTTCTTCTTCTTCTTCTTCTTCTTCTTCTTCTTCTTCTTCTTCTTCTTCTTCTTCTTCTTCTTCTTCTTCTTCTTCTTCGTCTTCGTCTTCTGCTGCTGCTGCTGCTGCTGTTGCTGCTGCTGTGAGTTGACGTGTTTAAGATGGATCTGGGACCCACCTTAACATGGATACCAGGAAATGTCTTGAAAACTAAACCTCCAGGGCTGGTTGATCTATCAACATTTGGGGCCAGCACCACATGGCCAATATGCCTTAAGAAACCTTTACGTACGTGTGTCCGTGTGCATGTGTGTGGGTGTGTGAGTGAGTGAATGTGTGAGTGATTGTGTGAGTGTGTGAGTGTGTAAGTGGGTGTGTGTGTGTGTGTGTGAATGAGTGTGTGATTGAGTATGTGAGTGGATGTGTGCGTGAGTGAGTGTGTAAGTGGGTGTGTGTGTGAGTGAGTGGGTGAGTGTGTAAGTGTGTGAGTGAGTGAGTGAGTGAGTGTCTTAGTGAGTGTGTGTGTGAGTGAGTGAGTGTGTTAGTGAGTGTATGGGTCAGGGAGTGAGTGTGTGAATGAGTGGGTGAGTGTGTGAGTGAGTGAGTGAGTGAGTGAGTGAGTGAGTGAGTGAGTGAGTGAGTGAGTGAGCCTGTGATTGAGTGAGTGGATGAGTGACCAGGTACAAAAGGTCAGGTTGAGTTGAGTTGAGTTGAGTCAAGAACTGACATCACTGCACTCAGGACATTCCCATACGTGCTCCGTCCCCTCGTTCAACAGCCAGCGAAGAGTCATACTACTAATCGTTCCCACCGCCATCTGATATGGTCAGGTACTAAATACCACACGAAATAAGATTGTTACCTAATGGCGACACTGTTATCATATGACAGAGTTTTACCTATTGGCGACAATAGTATCATAGAACAGAGTTTTACCTAATGACGGCAATAGTATCCCGGAACAGAGCTTTACCTAATGACGACACAGTATCATGGAACAGAGCTTTACCTAATGGCGACAATAGTATTATAGAACAACGATTTACCTAATCGCGACACTAGTTTCATGGGGAGTTTCCATGCCGAAGTGCTCAAGCCATCTGATTCTGGCTCCGAATGTTGTGGGTTCGATTCCTAGCCACGTTCTTTGGCTTATGAGTGCATTTTTTTTTTTTTGAGACTTCTGAAGATCGTCGCTGAAGCTACGGAGTTCATGCTTTGTGCGATGCTTTCCGCGCTGCGGAAAGAGACTGGACCATATGGGATAAACCCTGGTGCAATGAAGTCGACCCTGTCGACTTTTAAGCGACTCTTTAAGCGACTAGTATAATAGAACAGAGCTTTACCTAATGGCCGCATATGTCCTTCAGGAATAGATTTGGATTGTTTGTAGACAGGACCGGGAAAAACGGCGTCCATGGACTGGTCCTTTATGAAGCCAAACCTAGCCACAGTGGTACAGATCTGGCAGGCTGCTAGCCACGTGATGACCAGTGATGCAGTCTGGGGAATGTGCATGTCGATTGTCTCCTGTGTCTGCAGCAGGTGTCGAAGACAGGCTAATCACACTGTTTGGCAAAGTACAAGGCAAATAGATGGTTATTTTAAAACAACATTGATGACGCTCAGTAAGGAAGCAACAACAATGAACAGGTTAACAAAGAGAGTTTCTGAGAACTGGAAGCTTACTGCCAAAACAAAGTCCTGGTGTGTCAAGTCTGTGTCCTTAGTACTCTTCTTTACGGCAGTGAAGCCTGGTCAACTTACTCACACCAAGAGAAACGTTTAAACAGCTTTCATATGCGGTGTCTGCGAAGAATACTGTATATTAAGTGGCAATGCAAAATCACAAATACTGAAGTATTGGAAAGATCAGGTTGTGTGACGGTTTGTTCCATGCTCAGTCTTCGTAGACTTAGAAATGATACATTAGAAGGATGGACGATGGTAGAATACCAAAGGAAGTCTATTTTTTGGGTGAATTACAGATGGGTAAAATATCTCGGGGTAGGCCTCTTCTACGATACAATGATGTGTGTAAGCGGTACATAATTGATACAGGCATTATTAATATTGCACCATGGGAGCAAGTCGCCATTGAACGTGTTGCATGGACGGCAAACATCAGAAATTAAATAAAGACAAAGGATTAAATAATTGCAGATAAATCACACTCTGAGAGCGTGAGACATCAGATGGTGCCTTATGGTGGAAATGACCATGTCTTCTCATACATCCATTGTGGACAAACATTTACTGCGCGAACTGGTCTGATCAGCCACATTCGCTGCCGCCATGAGTTATAACTATTATGCCTTTATCAATGCACAATGTAAACAAACAAAAAAAAAACAACAACAACAACTATCTTCTGTCAAGACACGTCCATCTGCCACTCAGTAATGAGGATATTGAATTTTGAACATCAGGGTATCACCTTGCCATGATTCAACACGGCAAATTCAGACTGGCTGGGATTTGGAATGTGTGATCACCTTGGGGATAATTGATGCTCCACATTTGAACAATGTCAGTGACTATATGTTTTAACTCATTCAGTGCCGACATTCAGTGCCGAATGATAATATATCGCCAAACGAGAAATCCTATTTGTAGAGAAGGACGATATTCCTGTCATACAAGGGTCAACGTGTTACTTGTTTTGTTTCACGTTATCTTCAGCAAAGTTCAATGCTTAGTGAACTACAGTTGTTAAAGTTACAATACGTGTTCACTTGATTGTGTGCCATGTTTGGTCTAAATGTACTTTTTGTTTGCCGCTGAATCAGTTAAGTATTTCAGCCAAAGTTTCATTGATTTAACCATGTCATCTTATATGTAACTCTGCAGTATAACCTGAAGACGTGCAGTGTAATATGTCAGGCAGCCAAAATTTCATTTATTTAACCATGTCATCTTATATGTAACTCTGCAGTATAACCTTACGACGTGCAGTGTAATATGTCAGGCAGCCAAAATTTCATTGATTTAACCATGTCATCTTATATGTAACTCTGCAGTATAACCTGACGACGTGCAGTGTAATATGTCAGGCAACAAATCATGCAACATATTGTTTGCGGCTGCGGTGTTTAAACATTAATGATATACTAACATCTTGTATTTTGACACTTCAGCCCGTCCTAATCACGATATATTTATAAATGGCTCCACATTGTAATGGGTTGGAGTCCTCTTCTCTATCTTCATTTGTCCTACAACTTTTTCCGTAGAACGTTGCAGAGTGGAGATAGATGTAATTTTCTGGTATTTTTTTTTCCTGGTCTTGTTGCTTTTGCTAATGTCATGTTTTATTGCTTCTCTGTCTCTTTAACTCCTTCTAGCTACATCTTCCTGGGTCGTCCACTGGCCTTGTATCCCGATGTGATGTTCTCACGTAGAACGTGATGTAGGTTGCTAATGACCTAAGCCTACGTGACGTAGATTGCTAATGTCATATTTTATTGCTTCTCTGTCTCTTTAACTCCTTCTAGCTACATCTTCCTGGGTCGTCCTCTGGCCTTGTATCCCGATGTGATGTTCTCACGTAGAACGTGATGTAGGTTGCTAATGACCTAAGCCTACGTGACGTAGATTGCTAATGTCATATTTTATTGCTTCTCTGTCTCGTTAACTCCTTCTAGCTACATCTTCCTGGGTCGTCCTCTGGCCTTGTATCCCGATGTGATGTTTTCACGCAGAACGCTCTAGCTGCTAGTTGATCTTGTTCCATTCTAGCAAATTTCCAAACCATTGAATTCTTTGGTGTTCTATAAAGTCAGTAATCTGTGTGATCCCTGCACGTTTTCTTAGTTTCTCATTTATCTCTCATTTGTTTTTCCAGCTGCGTTTCTTGTGCATCTCATCTTACATTAAGTAATGTTACATATGTGTGTTTATAGGACTGTCTGATGTCTGGCATTCTGTTCGCTAGGAAAAATACCTAAAGCCTGTGAAACGAACATTACCAACCTTGGCCTAAATCTCAGCCCATCCGAATGTACTTCGCTAAATTTCATGACCTTGCAACATCTTTATATGCATGTCTACAGAAATGAAGTCCCAATCCTGGTATTGTACGCCCAATAGCTTCTGGACTTGGGGAAAGGGAAGAGGGCATCTTAGCACAGTTCCCGTGGGGTGCCGGGTCGCAGAGAGCTCTCTACCTCGCTTAGGTTCAAGCACTTTTCCAAGCTTAAACTAATTGAAAGCAAATGCAATCATTTGTGAGTTGGAAACCAGTCTTTGAGAGAATTCATAACCAGCCAATCAATTAAGCAACCAACCAACCTACCAATCAAGTAATCAAGCAAGCAATCAACCAACTTATAAATTGTTAACAAAGCATGCTAACCCTGAGACTAATTACCTCACTGACAGAGGATAGTTTGCTCCAATGTGCATTAATTAGAAAAAAAATTGAGTTACTACAACCCACGGCGTGGACCAGGGACCGAGTTATACCTCTCCATAGTACAAAGCAAAAGCCATGGCAAAAGTAGCCTTTAGCAAGATGAAAAACATATTGACCAATAAAAAGATGTCAATTGAAACGAGAAAGAGAGTGTTGAGATGCTACATTGAGCCTGTACTTTTGTATGGATGTGAAGCGTGGACAATGAGCAGTCAGGCTGAAAAACATCTGATGGCTGTAGAGATGTGGTTTCTGAGGAAAATGCAAAGAATACCATGGACAGCCAGAAAGACCAATGAACAAGTCCTTCAAGAAACAAATGAAGATAGTAAATTGATTAGAGAAATTAGACGTAGACAGTCAACATTTTTTGGACATGTTATGAAAAGAAATGGATTGGAAAATTTGGTGACAACTGGTAAGATCGAGGGGAACAGACCAAGGGGAAGACCTAGAAGCAAGTACCTGGATGGCTTGGCCTTGTGGCATGGTCGAGACAGAAACACGGAGCTGATCCACGACTCTGGTGATCGGGTGAGATGGCAGAACATGACCGCCCACGCTTACCGGCATGGCACATGATGGATGGATGGATGGATAGTACAAAGCCATGGCTGAATTTTAGAGACCATGTGTTGCCCATGCGGCATGATCCCTCTCTCAGCCTGTCTGGCTTACTCCAGAAGAAAGGTAACACCAATACGTCTGGAACAAGACAGGCTGCTGAAGCTGCCGGATCGGCAAAGCAATGCTCTAGCTGTCCGCCTTACGGAGCTTCGATCCTAGACCAGTTGCCGACCAGTGCCTGATCTGCTCTGTTATGACATTTAGTCTTTAGGTTGCATTTCCTCGCGCTAGGGTAAAGCTTGTACTCTCACATTTGCTTTCCTTCGCCCGAGGCCGTTAACACAATGTGCGGTGTTGAGTTTGGTGAGCGCCTCCCAACATTCGGCTCTAACAGAAAGCAGGTAATACCGTCTACAGTCACATGGTAGCTCAGTCATATCTGACTAAGACTTGACTCAAACTGATTACATAAGCGCTGAATAAATAGTGATAATAACACATATTCAACTAATCACAGACAATAATAACACCCTTAATGGATTATTAACATACAAACGAACATATGTTAGTTAGTTAGTTAGTTAGTTAGTTAGTTAGTTAGTTAGTTAGTTAGTTAGTCGACAGAGCATCCTCATTGCACATCGAACCATTCAGTCCATAAGTGCTCGGATCCCCTCCTCAGCAAATCCCGCAGCGTATAGCGGCTAACGACACCTAAACGACCATATGTGTCCCATCAAACATTGCGCTACTTGTGTCTCTGTGTATTCTACCACTACCAACTCTTACAGAACTTACTGATAACTCACCGACAGAAACGCATACTTCTCGTAGAACACAAGCATGTCAGATAACAAATGTACACGCCTACACACATCCAGCACACACAGATATCAGCTACCTCATGGAATATAGCATGCAAGTAGCGCGCTTTCAAACTTTTTTTTTCCCCGCATATCCTTTACAGGACATCGCTGTCAACAGCAGCATCTTTCAGCTGTCTGTTGATTTCTTGGCAAGATTACGCTCAGTAGTTTGCCATTGCTTTCTGAGCGGCCGGCTCAGTTATCCCACAAGTCACCAGCGGGGGTCGAACCGCTCCCAGCTCTTGTCCGCTACTAGACTCTGCGTGATAAACGGGATTACGGAGAAAGTGTTGTAACCCCTCGGCCAGAGAGACCGGCTGCTTTCAAACTTTTTTTTTTTTTTTTAAAGCATATCCTTTACAGGACTTAGCTGTCAACACCAGCATCTTTCAGCTGTATGTTGATCTCTTGGCAAGATTACGCTCAGTAGTTTGCCATTGCTTTCTGAGCGGCCGGCTCTGTATCCCGCAAGTCACGAGCGGGGGTCGAACCGCCTCAGCTCTCGCTCCGCTACGAGACTCTGCGTGATAAACGGGATTACAGAGAGAAAGTGTTGTAACCCCACAGCCAGAGAGACCGGCGCTTTCAAACTACTGAACTTAACATTGCCTGGTAAATCTACTTTCGTTTGGTGTTGATCACAAAGTCCGTCAACTGACATGCAACATTTGTTTGATTTTGAATGTACCCGCATATAAGTGTAACTAACGACAAAAGAGAAGGGAGATAAAGGAAACCCGTTATAATAAGATAAGATTGTGTTAAGTTCTGCGATCCCGTTCTCTCCCGGCTTATCAATTTTTTTTTTTTTTTTTTTTTTTATTTTTTTTTTTTTTGGGGGGGGGGGGGGGGAGGGGGGGGGGGGTTTGCTTTGTTATTTATTGACTATTTGTCATTTGATATCTTAAACGTTACATTGTAGGCGTGTGTATAGCAGCGACTGAAATCTAGATTATACAGGGTGTTTGTAAAGTCTCATACCATTTTGTATGTAAAAAGAATTTTTAAAATGAAGTACGTGTCTCATCTCATCTCAACTCATCATGTTCCCCTTGTACCTTGTGGTGTCGAGGTGAAGTATAAACAGCGGGAGAGTGCCCGCTTATGGGCTTCATATATCGATATGCAGCGAATGGCTGTCGTCTTCTGGGGTAATTATGTGCACTCCAAACATAATGGTGATATCAACAAAAGAAAGGATTTTTTTGGTTGAACAAGTGTTTCGCAACGGCGGTCGATACACACGGAAATAATAACAAACACGTTGCAGAAGGTATTTAACAATATGAAGACACGTATACATACAGTCGTGTCTTGAAGCTCGTGCTGTACATTTCCAACACCCGTTGTGATGAATACTACTTCATTGGTACATTCCAGCTTCCTCAAAACAGCGTTAGACCATAGCAGTGACTATTGTAACCAATTTAATGCATTTTTGGGCACCATTTTTTGACGTCATGCACTTCATTTTATTTTTCAAATGTGACATACATACAAAGTGTAGTGAGACTTTACACACACCCGGTATGTGTGCCAATGTCTGTACCTGTTGTACTGTCTAGTAGTAAGAATTTGTCCCGAAGCAGTATTCAGTCACCGTCTCCGTGGCCAAAGGCTTGCGATCGCGGTTCGTGAGCCGGGTACCAGGCGTTCGAAGCTCAGTTGCGACCGATTTGTGCAGCAGACCGTGTCGCGTTGTGTTATAACGTGTATGTATGGGAGCCGGTCGTTCAGAAATCAGTGGCAAACTACTGAACGTAACACTTGCCTAGTACATCAACAGCAGCTGAAAAATGCTGGTGTTGACTGCAACGTCCCGTAAGGGATACGCAATAAAAATAGTATTCAGTCACGGATCTGTCATGTGATAGGGTCATCACATTTTGCAGGCCTGAATGCACGAAGAAATAGTCGGCCCATATTACTCTCACTTAGCAGGTGACGAGGCCTTAGTCAAACCAGCGTCCGACAGTGTTCATGATATTATCAGCTAGTTCCCTATCAACTTCGCTAACGGTCCTGCTAGTAGTAAATACTAGTAGCAACAGTACACGGGTGGACTCCACTCGAGTTCAAAGCTTTCGGGCGCAAATTTAAATTAAAAAGAAAACATTCACCGGCAATGGCGTACACGAAATCACTAAACCGGAAACTGGTCTCGAGTAACGAAATGTACACATGTGGCATATTAACTAGTGCCTCGATCCTCACCCTTCTAAAGGTATAAGTGGAACGACACGGACAGTGACACAAACACTCACCCGGCACCAATAGCCGCCTTTTGTGACTTAACACAACGTTAAAACTTCTAGTATAGATTACTGCAAGTTTACAAACACGCATACGTCGGCAACCGGAAACCGATTTCATCAGAACACACATAAGACACGTTGTCCAACGCTTTTAAATCTGCACTGAACTGTTCTGATAGTAACCCTCAACTTCGATTGAGTACAAACGTTTCTTGGCTGGGTAAATCTTAATCTTGTAACAGCCAGGACTGCTCTGTTTTAAAACATTGATTTCAAAACGTAAGCACGCGGTGACAGATGGCGGTGTGTGATTTTGTCTTCGTTCACAAATACAGGAGAGCGTTGTGATAATCCGCTTGTGTTCTCTGTTACTCTTGTTCTTGTAAGACATCTTGCTTTGCCTTTCAGTAATTGCATCGCTGGGATGCGAGGTAGAGCAATGGTTAGCACGCATGCCTAGAGACCCGGGGATCGTGAGTTGGAATCCACATCGAGGCCGATTTAAATAAAAAAAATTGCCTGGCTTCCGGGTCGACCCATTCTAAGACTGGTGCTAGGAAATGTTACGGGAAGTAAAAGACCCAGCGTCATATTGAACACTTGAGCCATCGAGTTCTGTCAAGTAAAGGACACATTTGCACACCTTGGGCGTATTGTTAGGTGCATATGATTTACAGGACGTCGCAGTCAACGCCAGAATATCTTTGCTGTTGTAATCTATTGGCAGGTCTCCCTGGTCTAGGTGTTACACGACCTTCTCGTAATCCCGTATAATCTCGTGAGTAACGTGACGTGCGCGAAAATCGGTAGCGGTTCTCTCCGCGTCCGTAACTTACGGGATATGTGAGCCGGCCACTCAGAAAGCAATGGCAAACTACTGTGCGTAATCTTGCCAAGAAATCAACAATCAGCTGAAAGATGCTGATGTTGACCGCGATGTCCTGTAAAGGATATGCGAACAAACAAAGAAACACACCCCAAAAAAAAAAAAAAATCTATTGGCAAGTTTACGTTCAGTACTTTACCATTGCTTTCTGAACGACCGCCACTAATACCATTTCGTTAAAAAAAAAAACGCAAGGCGGTCTGCTAACATATCGCCAACAGGCGTATTTCAAGCGCGGGTACGCGGGATTACGAACTGCGTCCTTAAACTTTCGCCACGGAGCTGACCGACACATATTGGCGTATTGGGCATATGGTTAAAGTTAGTTGCACATCCTTTACTTGACGTCGCAGTCAACCCCAGTATTTTTTGGCTCTTTGCGATCTCTTGGCAAGTTTACTTTCATTAGTTGGGCACGTGGTGCTAGACACATATTTGCATCAACCGATCGGCACTCGGCGGGCGATGTGGTCAGTATCACTGTCGGTCGCTTTTACTTCCCCAGACATTTCCCTGTACCCATTTTAGGTTTGGCCGACCTGGGATTTTAAAATTCCGACCCATCCGAGGCGAACTTAAGACCACCAGGCCCGCAGGCGAGAGTCTAGTCACTACGCCACTGATCCCCGCCGAGTTCGGATTGATTTATGAAAGAAGCCCAATAAGCTTGAGGGTGTCTAAATAGGTCCGGGGCCTGAGTGGTCTCGAGGTATGGTGTCCGCGTCGAGGGCGGGAAGTCCCGGGTTTAAGCCCCGGTGAGGGCCGGGATTTTTTTCACGTGGACTTCTAGTAACAAAATTTCCCCTGGTCTCTGAATAGTGACATCGGACGTCCGTGTGTATTGTGGCGTACGTAAAAAATCGCTTGGCAGTTGGAAATCGAAAAAAGTAGACTAACGGCGCTGCCCGGGCAAAATTTCGAGTTAAAAATCTACCTAAAGTATTTCAGTATACTAGCCGGTGCTACGGAGTTCGTGCACTGAGTTGAGCTTCTCTGGACTCACTCTTCAGTTAGGAGTAGAACGGAGCACTTATGGGTTAGACCCGTGTGCCGTGATGTTGATCCGTCGACTAAACTAAAACTAAACTAAACAAGTCCTCATTTGTTTATCTTTTTCTTTTACAGTCGGCGCTGTAGCAAAAGGATTATGGACCAGTTCGCAATACGGCGTTCGAAACACAGCTGCGCGCGATTTGGAAGCAGACCTCTTTGTGCTGGTTTCATACAGATATGAGTGCCGATCGTTCAGACAGCAATGGCAAAACACTGAACGTAAACTTGCCAAGAAATCACAAAAACCTAACAAAATGTTGGGGTTAACTGTGACGTCCTGTAAAGGATTGCGGCTGGTTACCTTTCGTTTACACAGCCTCGCCTCCTAGTTATTACAGTTAACCTCTTTTAGAACGGACAGAGATATGGGAATCGGGTGTCACAAAGCGAGTGCGCTCATATAGCAACTATTACCCATACTGAAATATCCTTTATACCGCAAAATGACACATAATAAATAACATATTCACACCAATCTTATGCTAGAAATATCAAACGTGGACATTATCCAGATCCCGCTGAATAAAAATCAACACTCGCGAGAGTTTTTTTTTTTTTTTTTGAGGGGGGGGGGGGGCGGGGGGGGGGGGGGGTGGGGGAGCTCCATCGCTTTGAACTCATGCGTAGTCCATACATGTGATACTACTTCTAGTGCACTGGACTGATTTTTGCGTGTGGATTAGCTTTCCCTATTACCAGTGCCCCTCGCCATCATCCGAACCCACTCAGATTTCCGAGGTAGGTGTAAGTGACGTCTCCAAGTCAAGGACGAGCGAGATGCGATGCTTGGGAAGGGCTTCCAACTGAACTTTCCGAGACCAGAATAAGAAATGGTATTATCGGACAGACAGTTGGATCAACACAGTGTGCCACGAATATTGAAAGACATAAATGGTTCGGCCATGTCGTTAGAATGCAACACCATCAATTACCAGCACTAGCCCTACATTAAGGAAGATCTGATACGAGAGCGAGAGGATGCCCGAGAAGAAAATGGATTGACGATATCAAAAACAGTGTAGAATCACAGGGACTGACACTGTCCAATTCCACCCATCGGATGGAACGTTAAATATTCCTTCCCACGAGGCTTGGAGCTAAAAGTGTAAGAAGTAGATTATGATGAAGGACCTCACTTCATTTGTGATTGAGTATGTAACCGTGTTTGGTGTCAGGTCTTAGTGAGATATGACTGAGCTACCTTATGACTGCAGTAGACTGCACTACCTGCTTTCTGTTAGCGCCGAATGTTGGGCGGCGCTCACGAATCCCGACACCCCACATTGTGCCAACGGCTTCGGGCGGGGGCGTGCGACTGGGAGGGTGCAAGCCTTACTCTAGTGAGAGGAAATGCAACCTAAACACTAAATGTCATGGCAGGGCAGATCAGACCCTAAGCTTTGGTTGGCAACTGGTCTAGGATGGAGGCGGACAGTTAGAGCATTGATTTGCTGATCCGGCAGCTTCTGCAACTTGTCTTGTTTCAGACGTATTGGTGTTGCCTTTCCTCTGGAGTAAACTAGGCAGGCCGAGAGAGTGATCATGTGGCATGGGCAACACATGGTCTCTAAACTCAGCCCAGGCTTTGTGTTATGGAGAGGTATAATCCATTTTACAAACTAGAGTCTGTCAAGATGACAAGGTACCAATCATTTATGCGTGTAGTTGTTTTACTAGAAAGGGAATTAATATGTTATCAATACGATGGTCATTCGAGCTGAAAAATATCTCAAGACTGTGGAAATGTGGTTTCTGGGGAAAATTAAAGAATACAATGGACAGACAGAAAAACCATTAATCAAGTCCTACAAGAAACAAATTAAAACAGTATACTGATTACAGAAATTAGACCTGATGTTTAAGAAGGATAGGTCTTATCCATTCTGCATGCTGACGTCACATCGGATATTGAGCAATTAGCTCATGTGAAGCAAGGGCCAAAGTCTAATTACTTGATTAATGACTCAGATCTATAATAATACATACAGTGTGTATTTTTAATGACTGTGAGGTGTTTGAAAATATTGCCCTTCCAAGTTTTGTATTCACCCTTTGTGGAGTTCAAGCAACATAAAGGTTAATACAAAACTTGGAACGGCAATAATTACAAAAACCCCACAGTCATTAAAAATACACCATGTAACTGCTCATATTAAAATGTTAATCATGTTTATTATTTTTGTAAATTATCAAATTCTACACATTGCAATTTTATCGTAAAGTTTTACAATAATGTATTCAAACCTTGCATTTTGAAAAGTAATAATTGCATTTATTTCTATTCTCTTTTAAAACATTGAATAATCTACAAAGAGTACATGTTTTGCGTATCCTTTTACAGGACTTAGCTGTCAACAGCAGCATCTTTCAGCTGTCTGTTGATCTCTTGGCAAGATTACGCTCAGTAGTTTGCCATTGCTTTCTGAGCGGCCGGCTCAGTATCCGCAAGTCACGAGCGGGGGTCGAACCACCTCAGTTCTCGCTCCGCTGCGAGACTCTGCGTGATAAACGGGATTACAGAGAGAAAGTGTTGTAACCCCACAGCCAGAGAGACCGGCACAAAGAGTACAACAGTTATTTAATTTGTCGGAAATAAGTTATAAAGGTTGTTTATACACAAATATGATTTATATAGGTTTGCAGCCTGCGTGACTTTCAACGTTACTTCGGCACAACACTGCAAGGACGCCAACCTCTGTTCTAAACCATTCATAATAAACTGTCTCGGAGCAGTTTCTTGCTATGTGTCTGTGATCCAAATGCGACATCATATTTTGTAGGCCTGGATGTATGGAGGAAGAGGCGGGCAATCTTTCTCTCACTTTAGCAACAGACGTCGTATCCGCGTCGGACCGTGTAAATGGCATCACCATCGCAGTTGGTATCTGCTTCACTAATGCTAGGTTGTATCTTGATGAGACAAGGGGAGCATACACAGGTACGAATTCTTAAAGCAACATTGTGGGAGACATTTCTTCGGTTAATTCCCTTGTTTTTTAACTGCGAAATCCATTTCATAATACCGGCTAGGTCATCATGGCAGAATGGATAAAAGTGCAGACTCTTAAACTTCCGGTTTGCTGATGCCGAGGTAGAGGGTTCAACCCCATACACTGGACAGATGGAATAAAATATCGACGTCTCGTCCTTGACTTGGGGACATAATTTACAAGTTTCTCAGAAGTCGGAGTGGGTTTTCCTGATGGCAGGGACGCTGGCAATAGGGAAAGCTCATCCACACTCAAAAATCAGCCCAGTGCACATGTGTATGGACTACGCTTGAGAGAAATCTTCTTCTTTCGTTGGCTGACTTGAGAGAAGTCTTCTTCTTTCGTTCGCTGACTTTAGAGAATTCTTCTTCTTCCGTTCGCTGACATGTGAGAATTTTTCTTCTTTCGTTTGCTGACTTGAGAGAATTCTTCTTTCGTTCGCCGACTTGAGAGAATTCTTCTTCTTTCGTTCATTGACTTGTGAGAATTCTTCTTCTTTCTTTCG